>JAOXJP010074822.1:0-29274 GCA_025762735.1 Platanus orientalis
TCTCTAAAAACTTTGTTTCTGCTTCATCTTCTCTCCAAAGTGTTGTGCTCCATGGATCTTCATTCTCTTAGGTCTTAGAATTATTTTAAACTACTAATTAACAAATTACATCCATTAATAAGAAACCTTAAGAAACCAGCCCACCATCTCGTGCTGCTAGAAAAGAATACAACCATTAAAGATAGAGATGAGAGAGAGAGTGGAGATAATCACAACCATACATCCATTAAATATTATATTCATCCATGAAAAACATAACTACACAATCACATGAAACTAACAAAATAAACCACACATGATTCCGAATTAAATTGAGTTCATAACTGTCATTTTATGTAAAACTATCGTAAATTCGATCCCGACTTTTACACTCTTTAAATTTTTGGATAAATTACCATTACCACATGGATTCCAAAACTTGGATCCATCTATTAATTTATTCTATCAAATACTTAAAGAGTACCATAAACAAAAATAGATTTCAGGATTCATATGGGAGGCTCTAATATCACTTGTTAGAAGATTACTGTTCTTGAACATTAAAATTAGTAAAGTTAATTGATCTCACATATCTAAATATGTTTTTTCCCATGATCACCATATGAATCTCTAAGATTTAATAATAAAGGAAGTTTAGAATTACCCCAATCGATTAACCGGACATAAGAATCCAATCCGACCCAGTCTCCAAAGTCTCCACACTTGCTTTAGAGTTCTCTACACCACTCCCACTTCCAGAATTGTTAGAAGACCATATTTGAAAGTGGGTAACCCTATATATAGGAGTAAGAAGAGGTTAAATAAACCCTAGGGGGTGTGGTATCTTTATAGGATTCTTATCCTTAAGCTTATGGGGCCCACTATCCTGAATTGAGTCAAAATTACAATCAAGAACTCAACTATTTGATAATTACAACCAGACACTCCATTAATTACAACAATCCTTGTGACATATTACAATTGAACTCCTAAAGATAAAAATATGATTTTGAGGCTCTTCTTCACAAACCTTTTCACAAAAAACATCATTCCACTGGATAATATCCCTCAATAACCTCTAGGATAATAAACTAATCATTGTTAAACCCTTTCGGTCATTGGTAAATTATCTCTAGGACATTAATGGTTCAATTGGAAATTAACAACATTTCTTAATAAATTCTTTTTCAAAATACTTATTTATTTAGTTGACATAATTTTGAAAATCATTTTGACAAACACTTTATCAAAAACATGGGATCCAGATTTGCATGTCAAATCAATTCATTTTATTCCTAGACTAAATATTTCTCCCTATCATTATGGTAGTGGATTCCTTATTGGGTATTTGTGTTCTCTCAAGTATCAAACTAATTATCCAAGCTATCCATAATATAACCACCAATTAGGCATCACTGGTTGGAAACTCAAAATAATTAACTTAAATAACCAAGAGAATAGCAAGTCCCTTAGGTCCAAGGATTAGTCTGTAAATTATGAACATCATTTACTCTGATAATGAAGTTTTATTAAGTGTGTTCATTATGATCCCCTTAATGCATTTAGATTATGCATCTACATGTAAGTCTAGAGTCTCACTCCAATGATTGAGATTACATCACTCCATCATATGGCAACTCTACATATAGCATCCTTTTAAGTGATGTGCCCAACATCACTCATAGATGTAAGGTTTCAGGCTTACAAGAATTGGATAGTCAGACCTCACCACACATAATCCATGTGTCTGACATCCTACTATGTTACTAGAGGACCACCTATCTCATCTCGTGAGATCAAACAATTACCCATAAATAAAATTATATACATGTGATGATGGAGCAATATACTTTATTATTAATGCCAAACAAATAAATACTACAAAAAGTGTCTATGATGGTCAGGACACCTAAGGCTTAAACATGACATGCACAAATTTGACTAGGAAATCTCTGAACTATCTCACGCAAATTAAAGAGCTTGAGGAAGACAAGAGAAATCAATAGCCATGGTTGCCCAAGGTTATGAGAATCTTGAAAAAATGCTTGTGTTCAACAAGGACTATGGTGATAGAAGTGGACTTCGATATGTTCCTACTAACACTTCTAATCACAACCAAGGCTAAACAAATCCCTTTGTAAAAGGAAAAAAGAAGGTTCAAAATACTTCTTAAACTCAAAGGCCTAAGACCCAAGGTGTGGGGCAAGTCTATAAGGGAAAAGAGCCTCTCACTTATAAGGGAAAAACATCTTCTCAATTATCTAAGAATCTTGAGAAGAGGTAAATGGGTCAAGTAACCCATCCAAATACTAAGGCTTGGAACAATAGGCAAAATCTTTCCTATAAAGGGAAGGCCATAGACACATCTCAAGTTTCATCTTCAAAATCTAAGATGGACTATGGTAGAAAGCTTAAGTCTTCTTTCAAGGAATATAATCTCATGAACAATGAAAGAAGAAAGAATTCTTGGAGAAACAACTAACATGCCTCTACATTAGATATCCACAAATCACATTCTACTATTGTGGTTTGATGGGTCATGTGAAACTAGAATGTAGAAAAAGGATGAATCACCCTAAAGCTAAATCCTATCAAGAAAATAAAAGAAAGTTGAATAATCCAAGAAAGAGAGCCTACTTTCAAAATGTGGAAAAAGAAAATCTTGAAATGAAAAAGAAATTGACTCAAACTAATAATGTGAAACAAAACAAGTATATAGGTTAAGAAAGGAGAGCTCAAGTGTCTTGTAGTCCACACCACCCTTAAAGCGGCAAATACCTCACAATGATATCTTGATAGTGGATGTTCAAGACATATGACAAGAGATAAATCCCTATTTACACACTATGTTACCAGAAGGGGAGGGAGTGTGGCTTTTGGTGATGGGAACACCGCCAAGATAATCGGTATTATGTATAGTTGAAATACCTGGAGTTCCAACCGTAAATGATGTACTCTTAATTTGTAGATGACCTATAACATAACCTACTAAACATAAGTCAAATATGTGAATTACATTATGATGTTGGCTTCTCAAAGGATTGTTGTCACATAAAAGACAAAGAAGGAATTGTTGCCAAAGGCATTCACAACGGTGAGAATTGCTATATTTTTGGCAGTGGTAGACCCAACACATGCCTCATCACACAACAAGATGAGACTAGCTTATGACATCAAAGGCTTGGGCATGTGAACTTTAGGGATTTGTCTAAACTAAGTAGGAAGGACTCAATTTTTGGGATTCCTGAGCTAGATAGACAAGAAAACTGAATATGTAGTGGTTGTCAACTTGAAAAACAAACAAAAACATCTCATAAAAAGTTGACTGACATTAGAACCACAAGACCATTAGAGCTAATCCAGATGGATTTATCTGGACCAATTAGAACCGAAAGCCTTGGTGGCAAAAGCTACTTTATGGTCATGGTAGATGATTTCTTTAGATACACTTGGACATCATTTTTGAGAGAGTAATCCGAAGCTTTTGAGAAGTTCAAGAACCTTTGCATTAGATTGCAAATGGAAAGGGAACTCTCAATTAAGAGAATTCAAAGTGATCATGGAGGCGAATTAGAAAATAGAAAATTTGTTAATTTTTGTATTGAATGTGGAATCAACCATGAATTCTCTCTACACCCAAAACTCCTTAACAAAACGAGGTGGCCGAAAAGAAAAATAAGACTTTACAAGACATGACAATTGTCATGCTTTCAAGTAAAGATCTTCCTAAAAGGTTTTGGGCTGAGACCGTGAACACTGCTTGTTATATAAACAATGGAGTGTTCTTTAGGCCGGGTACTTCAAAAATATAGTATGGAATATGGAATGGCTATAAGACAAATTTGAATTACTTTAGAATCTTTGAAAGCACTTGTTATATTCTAAGAGAAAATTTAGGCAAGTTTGATTCCAAAAGTGATGAAGGGATCTTTTTTGGTTATTCATTTAGAAGCAATGCCTATAGAGTCTTCAACAAAAGGACTTCTAGCATGTCAATATATATTTGATGACAAACCCAAGACAAACTAAAAAAGAGGAAGAAAAAGAAGAAAATCCTCATGATGCCACTAATTTAATTGAAACACTACATCTCATGACTCAAGAGTGAGTCGGATGACATAAATGATGAGGATGTGAATCATCCAAAGGAAAAGAGACTAATTAAGGGACCCTCATCAAAATATATCATTGGAGATTTGGAAATGGGTGTTAAAAGAAGAAAGAAAATAAAAAATATTATTAGCCATATTTATTTTACATCCAAGGTTGAGCTAAAGAAGATAAATGAAGCTCTTGGTTATTTGGATTGGATCATGGCAATGTAAACAGAGCTTACTCAATTCAAAAGGAATGATGTGTGGTTCCTTGTAGACAAACCCAATGATAAAAATGTTATTGGTACCAAGTAGATCTTCAAGAATAAGATGGATAAGCATGGAACCATTGTAAAAAACAAAACACGCTTAGTTGCTAAAGGGTATGCTCAATTGGAAGGGATAGATTTTAAGGAAACCTTTGCTCTAGTAGCAAGATTAGAATCAATTAAAATGCTTCTTTCCATTGCATGTCATTTGGAATTTAAATTATTTTAAATGGATGTTAAGAGTGCTTTCTTGAATGGTGTGCTCCAAGAAGAAGTTTATGTGTAGCAACTAGAAGGGTTCATAGACCCTCATAGGCCTAACCATATATATAGACTCAAAAAGGCACATTATAGTCTCAAACAAGCTCCAAGAGCTTGGTGTGAGATGTTGACAAAATTCCTTCTTGAAAATCAATTCACAAGAGGGAGTGTTAACAAAACACTTTTCATAAAGAAGGATGATTTCATACCCATTGCACAATTTATGTTGATGACATTATATTTTGTACTACTCGAGAGGATATGGCACATGAATTCACTCATACAATGAAGAGTGAATTCAAAATGAGTATGAAAGGGGAATTGAAGTTCTTTCTAGGATTTCAAATTAGGAAAACCAATGATAGAATATTTGTAAATCAATCCAAATTTGCCAAGAACTTAGTGTCTAAGTTTGAAATGACCCAATCCAAACCTCTACACACCTCTATAAGCACTAGTGAGAAAGTAAACAAAGATGCTTAAGGTCAGGATGTTGACACTAAGATGTATAGGAGCATGATAGGTAGTCTTCTCTACCTCATTATGAGTAGACCTGACATATCTTTCAGTGTTGGTGTTTGCACTAGACACCAAGCTGCTCCAAAAGAGTTGCATCTCAAATCCACAAAGAGAATTATTAGATATATTTGTGGGACTCTCTACTATGGACTGTGGTATCCATTTGATACCAATATTGTCATAGCTGGTTACTTTGATGCAGACTGGGCCGTTAATGTAGATGAAGTAAAAGCACAAGTGGAGGGTGCTTTTATGTCAAAAATTGCCGTGTATCATGGCATATCAAGAAACACAATTCAATTTCTTTGTCAACTACTAAGGTCCAATACATTGTGACAAGAAGTGGATGCACCAAACTTCTGTGGATGAAGCAAATGATGAAAGACTATGGTCTCGATTAGTCTATCATAAAATTGGTCGTGGACAACAAAAGTGTGATCCAAATCTCTAAGAACCCTATTTAACATTCTCAAACCAAACATATAGATATTATACATCACTTCATCCGAGATTTAGTAGGAGTGATCGCCCTTGAATTTATTGAAACAGAGAATTAATTGGCTGATATATTCATGAAGCCTCTTGATTCAAAAAGGTTCATGCACTTGAGAAGTGTAATTGGGATGTGTGAGATTGAATATTGAGAGATATTGGGGCTAAAGGGCTCAATGCTAAAAAATATGATCATTTGTAGCTAACTATGCATTTTTTGCATAGCCAAATCGATCCAACATGGTAATTGCAATAGAAAATGAACCGTCAGATGCTTTAAAAGGCCAAAATTTTTAATTTTTTCTCTCATTTCCCTCTTGCTCACACCTTTCCATTGCTTTCCCTTGTTTCTTCAACTCCAAATCCTTACCAAATCTTCTTAATGGAATCAAAGGGAAATGTCAAGCTTCTTCCAAGTTGCTGGTACAAAAGCAGAAACGCCAGCCTCCAGCCAACTTTAGAGCATTTCTGGATGGATCATGCCTTGTAAACTATACACATTACTTTTCAAAAAGCTGATTATGGTAGAGAGCCATGTTGATGAGAAGACCCTTTTTGACCACCTATTAGGGTATGAGCTTGTGCCTGATAGATGGGAATCCTTGATTATGATCAAGGAAGTGGTTCAAGAAGAAGTTGTGCGGATTTTTTGGTCCAACATCCATGACTCTAACCTTGATACACTTGTCTTCCACATCGAGGTTTATGATGTATAGATAGATTTGGACCCATCCTCGCTATCACCCTACTAGGGATAACTAGGCCCACTGGCCAGATGGTTCCATATCCTTCTGAGGATATTTACAAAGCCACCATCTCAAAATTTTTTGGTCATGAGGGCATGACATGGTTCAAGAAGCTTTAGGCTATAGAGTGCCACCTTGAAGTAAGGTTGCTCAACTTGATATTCACACATAATCTCTTCCCAACCACACACAACAATGACATGTTAGACAATATGGTGCAAGTCATCTATTCCCTCCTCACCAAAAATGAGGTTGACATAATAGTCATTATGTGTTATGTCATTATTTCAAAGACACGTAACTCCACCACATCTAGATGACTACCCTATGGCATGATGATCACACACCTTCTTGAGGTTTGTGGTGTGTCCCTCCCTAAGGATGCCACCACCCTAAAGCATGGAGTAGAGATCGATTAGTCGATGATTCGATGGATGCTTCGTGATGGCGAGCATTTGAAGAAGAGGAAGATTGTACTCTTTGAAGTAGGACCATCCATAGCTGCAGCACCACCTCCTCCTGTGCACATAGAGGTTTCACTAGTGGTCATCCCTCATCCACCAGCAACAGACACACCAACTCCTCCATCTACATCTACACCTGCACCACCCTTATTACACCAAGGCGAGCCCTAGAATCCTATATTTGTACAAGAGACCTTGAAAGGTCTTGAGGAGTTGTCAAGACACATCATTAGCCATATGGAGAATATGGTAGACAAGCACAACAACATTGAGCTTTGTGTCGAGTGTCATGAGTGAGGGGTGGCACCACAGTTCCCTCCTCACCCCAATGTCCCTCTGGATCTCCACACCTAGAGTGATGAGGATGAGTGAGGATGAGTGATTCTCTTTATATATATACCTCACATTTTGTCAATCTCAATGTACTTCAACTTTTATATATAAATGAAAAACTTTTTGTTTATATCTCTTGCTTTTTCTTCCTATGTCATTATATTTACTTTAATATTTGCCAATTTCATGACAAAAAGGGGGAGAAAATATGCATGGATATAAGGGGAGTTGTATAAATTTAGGGGGAGTAATAATTCAAAAATTTTAAATGATTCCTTAATGAGTAATGCAAATGAACTAATTTATAGCATCATCCATATTGCATTACATGTGTGCTTGCTTGCTTGAGTGTGTTTTACTTCATATTCATTTGACTATATTATTGTTGGCTTGAGAAAGATATTTTTTATCAAATGTGTTTTCAGGAATTGAGACCAAGCAATTAAGTAAAGAGGAAGAACTAAGTCCTCTAGCACACATCAAGGGGGAGTTCAAGAGTTCAAGAGATATCACTTAGTCTTTATTTATGTAAATGTATAACTCTTGCACTTCATAAAGTCTGTAACTTTATTGCATACATCTATTGTACTCCATTCATGTATTACATTGTATTTTGTCATAGAATTGCTAAAGGTGGAGATTGTTAATGTATATTGTCAATTCCATAGAATGTAAAATACATGGGGTGGTAGATTAGGCATGACATGAGCATATTACATATTTTGGTCATGTTTGTAATCATCAAGTGTCATTAGGTCCCAAGATTGAAGAGATGCTCTAAGCACTTGAAGCCAAGGACGGATCCTTCCCCATGTTGCCAAAGACCAAGTCTTGAAGATTCAAGCTTCATTATGCCCAAGAAAGGTATATGAGGGTAAGCATAATGTTAGACATAGGTTAAAGTAACCTAAAGACCCTTACAAAGGTCAATGGACCATTCTCATGCTTTAGGAATAATATCCATAGAGGTTCGGAAGTAATTTGAGGCAAAATGGTAGAAAATAGAGGAATCAGATCAATCTGGATGGTGTCAGATCAATCCTCACATAGTGGATCAAACCGCCACTTACTAGATCAATCTGTGGGGCCATCAGATTGATCCGACAGGGCCTCTAGATCAATCCAGTTTGTCTCGGGTGTTTTTGACTAAGACACCGGATCGATCTATTGTAGCCAGATCGATCCGACATCATAGAATTTAAAAAAAAATAGAAATCCAATGCCTATATTTTTTTACCATTGGGAAAGGTACCAAATCAAGGGTGCACGACCTTGCTCATCCCATATAAGTATAATAGAACCCCAAGGAAGTTCTTAAACACACTTATCACACAAAGAAGAGAAATCTTGAGAGAGCAAGAAAGACTAAGGCAATCAATCCTCCTAACAACCAAAATACTCACATTTATGAGCATACATTGAAGATCAAAGAGCTGTTAAAGTGTTTCCCTAGAACCCTTCATTTGAAGATCACTAGAGGGAAGCAAGGAGAGGGTTTACTCCTAAGTAAACCCTTGTGAGGAGCTCCAAGAAGCAATGAGGCAATTCTTGGGAGCTTGGTGGAAAGCTAAAGCTTACTAGCTCAACAAGGAACAACAGCCTTCAAAGAGAAACAAGAAATACATCAACCTTGTGAGGTTAATTTTATTGAATGCATTTTATTTTGAGACCTTAGCACTACCATTGGAGACACCGGTAGTGTAGACCATAACACCTCCGCTGGAGACATCGGAGGTGTAGACCGCTCCTGTCGGAGACATCGGGAATAGACTTAGCACTTGTCGGAGACATCGAGTGCAAAACTTACATATGTAAAAAGTAGATTTTGAATTTTAACCTTGATTGTAACTATACTACAATCTTAATAAAATTTGGTAGCTCGGTAGTGAGCTTTCCCCTATAAAAATATTGCGTTATATGTGAATTGTTTGTGTGTGATTGTCTTTTCTCTCTCTATATATTGGCTTGCATAGTATTCATTTCATGTTCTTTCTTTATTGCAATTAAATACATCTTGCTAAAGAACATTCTTGCATCTTGAAATCTCATTGCATTTGTAACTAAAAGAAATTAAATTAAGAAGTGCATTAATTTTCAAGCTATAATTGAACAACATTTAATTGAAAATTAAACTAGGGGTAATCAAAAGAATTTTATAAATCCTATTCACCTCCCTCTAGGATCAAAACCGGACTTTCATCATCCAGTGTCACGAATCCAGATCCATATTTGGGCTTGAAACATGGCTTATAAATCCGGGTCATGACATCATCATACAAGGATTTAACCAGCATGAGAAATGATTGTCCGGGTCTATTTAGCTCAAAATGAGGTTCAATGTCATAGAAGATTGGAGCTCCTTTGTTATAGAGGTGGATATAGAATACAACGATTTGATTGGTAGGCCTTGAATTCATAAATACCATGATGTACCATCTACCTTCCATCAGTGTATTAAGTACCCATGGTAAGTAGATGATAATCTGTTCAAGGAAACCAAATCATTTTACACAAATGTCATGTTCTACAACAAGGCCGGGTCTAAGGATACAACATACAATGCTTTGATTGGCATGCCTTGGATGCATAAATACTATACCATACCCTCTACCTTCAATTAATGTATTATGTACTTGTAGCAGGATAAGCAAGGTACCATAGTGGCAGATAATAATCCATTCAAGGATGTCGACTCATTTTATGCAGATGTTGTTTCTACAACAAGGCCAGGTCCAAGGATACAACATCTCCTTCCACTTCACGAATATAGTCCGCAACATATTTTTGAATTTGACATGTGATGTGTTTATGAATTGGGTGCCTCTTTTGGATACCTGTTTTTTTATTTGAACTTTTTTTAACGCTACTACATGTTAGTGTGGTAATAATGGGGAACACATAAATTTGGGAACATAAAATTTTCTCCAAACACTTTCTCTATGGAAGGAAATTGCACAAATGTTATGTCCAAGATTTTGTATGTCCCATTGTGCCATACGCATAAAGGCTGGGTGTATAGGGTTAAAAAAGTAAAAATAGGAAAATAGGTACCCATAAAATGGGATGTATAGGGTTAAAACTATAAAAAAAAGTGTTCAAATGAATTATTTCTCCTTATTTAAAAGAGGCATCAAATTCAGAAAACCATCACATGTTAGCCTATGATGAGAGGACACAGTGAAACATACAAAACTCTGGATAAAACATTGTTCCCCACGTAATAATATGCTAAAACTCTCTCTCTCTCTCTCTCTCTCTCTCTCTCTCTCTTTCTCTCTCTCTCTCTCTCTCTCACACACACACACAGGGGTGTCAACAAGTTGAGTTGGGCACCAGCTCGGCGTGGGCTCTCTAGGGAAAAAAAGAGAGGCCTAAACCATTTGGTCATTTTCCTTGTTTGATATGTACTAAAGTGAGCTTTGGATGAGCTGAGCTAAGTGAAGCTCGGCTCGTTAATAACCCTTATTTATGTACAACTTTCATTGGACAAGACGGGCCAATGGAATCCCAATTTGAAAAGAAAATTATTTATGTCCCCCACGTCCCTACACACAAATTTGGATCACATTTTCCCCAGGTGGGATGTACTGTTTGGTATCAGGTGGTTTAGGCAATGCCCTAGGAGTGATCTCGAGGGTTTCGGAGTGTCAGGTTCTAGAGGGTGGAGTGAGTGACTTGGTGCTCTCTATGCAAGCCTAGGTGTTGAAAGGTTGTTGAGTAGCAAGGCCTCCCATTGGTGGCCTCAATATCTTTTAGGTCGTGGGACAGCGAATGCTCCCTACGTTGGTTTCCTTGGGGACTTATTGGGTTAATTTCTTTAGAGTTAGGGCTCTATAGGTTTACCAAGGTTGGTTTATAGGGGCATTGGTATCTTTCTTTATCAGTTGCCCTCCTCATTCTTGAGTCCAGGGTTACGTAGCTCGGGAATGTGAACTGTTTGTGACCATTATCATTTATTTTGGCGCATGCTACTCGCCTTTTTGGTTATCAAGGTGGCATTAATTAGGGGCAAGCGTTAATGATAACTTCATATTTAATGGACCTCAGAAACCAAGGGGACATGACTACGCTGATTATGAGTCATGTCAAGTGTCATGTCTCTTCAGATCATTAGGCCATTGGATGGTCATATTTAAATCCCTTAACGATTTTGAGATTCGCACATCGCCTTACTTCCTGAGTTAATTTTTTTACCCCCGGATGCGTGACACATGTAGGGTTGAGGATGTATGGGGCTGCCTATAAATCTCTCCCCCAAAACAAGGCTTGGTTTCTCTTTATCACCTTTTGCTATCTTCTACATTAGTATTTTTTTTTCTTGGTGATTTCTGGCAATGCTCTTGCTTTCTGACGCTTGATCGCTGCTACTTCCGGTGCTCTCCCTACCTCTAGGCACTTGCTCTTCACTATTTTAGGCATTCTTCCCATTTTCGGGCTCTTCTTCTTTTGCTACAGTTCATCTCTTTTTTAGGTACTCCATTTATGTTTTGTTTTTTAAGCTTTCTTTCACTTTAGTTTCATTTTATCGCCTATTAGCCCTTAGTCTATTTTTCTTCCCTTTTTTCGGCGTCTTGGTTTCTGTCCCCCTTTTTTTTTTCTATTTTGTAAGTCCACACTCGATGGTGTCAAGGGATACTATTGACTGGATGGTTGACGGTGCTAATGACCTATCAGAGGTCTAGCAAAACTCTGTGGAGCAAGCCACCAAGTCAGCTCCATCCAACGTTTAGACGGTGGTGGGGGAGATTGCCCCCAAGTAGGATTTCATTGCTGCCAACTTTGCTTTTGAGTTAGGGGACTGAGCCCTGAGTCGGTTTTGTTCCTCTTTCTCCATTCCTGAGGGGGCCATTCTTTCTGTCCCTGGGGATACTCAGGCCTTCGAGGCCAATTTCGGCAGCGTGGTGCTGTACTAGCAAACCCTTCAAGCAGGCCTATGTTTTTCCATTCCCTTTTTTCTAAGGGAGCTGTTATTCTACCTCGGGTTGGCGCCGAGGCAATTGATGCCCAACACTTGACGGATAGCTATAGGATGGATGATCTTATGGGAGTTCACATTTAAGTGGA
Source organism: Platanus orientalis (assembly GCA_025762735.1). NCBI lineage: Eukaryota > Viridiplantae > Streptophyta > Magnoliopsida > Proteales > Platanaceae > Platanus > Platanus orientalis. The sequence continues at coordinate 12,222 of JAOXJP010074822.1, forward strand.
AGGCTCACCTTACCCTTAATGATTTTTTTCAATGTTACTGCCTGAAAGATTAGGAGCTGGGGTGGTTTTATTTTGCTAGCCAGGACTCGACTACAACTCTGGTGATCGGGCTCCCAAGCTCTAATAACTGGTGGAGGAGTTGATACTTATTCATCTCGGGCAAAGGTTGGGAGTACCCTGTGAGGGAGTTCCCCCTCGTGAGGTTTAACTCGTGTTGGGCATCAATCATCAGCCTTGTAATTAAGTTACCATTTTTCTTTCTTTTTTTGGTATATTTGTTCATTATTTTTGTAGTCTTCCCATTTTCTTTTTCTTTTTACGTCTTTGCCTTTTGTGTCAGTCTTGGAGGTAGACAAGTTATCCCCCGAGGAGGAGTTTCTCATTCAAGAGGTCGTGAATCACTCAACCCATGCCTACCTTGGTCTTGTTACTCCTGAGAACCTTCTTAGGTGTAGGTTCCGGCCTAATCCAGGTAGCTCCCCCTCATTCCCCTTTTTTGTGTGTCATCTTTGGTTTAGCCTCATTTTCTCTTTCTCCCCCTGTCTCTCCTTTCTCTCTCCTTTCCTCTTTTCTTGTATATATATATATATATAACGAGTTTCTAACCCTAGGTCTATTTTATTATGCAACAATGAAGCCAAGTAAAATTTTTTTGGCTCAGGCCCGGGAAACCAGGGTAGTAGGCTATGGGGTGGCCATGATCATAAAGAAATGTAAGTGGCACTTCATTAGCGGGGCCCCCTCCTAGGCTCAGGCCCCTGAGGTTTCCCCTGAGCTAGCACCAACCTGGCCAGCCTAGCTAGCACCATCGTCGGCTCTCAGGGCCCCCATTCCCATGGTGGACTTGGAGGCAGAGACTGTTGGGTCTCCTCCATGCCCAGCCATTAAGGGCGAAGTGGTGGCTCCCCTTGAGATTGCCCTAGCTATAGAGGTCGCTCCTCTTTTTGTCGTGGTCATGGCGTCTTCTCCCTCCTGGGTGGCATCGAAATGCAGCTGCCACCCAAGCATTTTCTTCCTAGGCCCCAAAGAGGGGCCAGCCTTCCTCCAAGCCCTCATTATGGCTGTCTAAGCTGGGCCCTGGGGTGGACTATCTTTTGGGGGCATTCCCCCCAAGGAATTCGAGTCCTTAAAATCTCTTAGCCTTTTCATGCTCTACCGAGAGATGATGCACTACTTAGCCAAGGTAATCTTCTTCTCCCCCCTTGTTTTTTGCTTTTTTTCTTTTATTGTTTATGTGTCTACGCTTACTTTTTTTGTCTATTTTTCTAGACTGTGGCCCTGATGGGAGACTCTATCTAGAGGTTTAAGACAAGTGAGAAAGTCTGAGACGAGCTTCAAAATCGCCTCACCAAGGCTAACAGTGAGCATAGTGCAACCCGCATGAGTGCCAATGTAGAGATCTGAACCCTCTTGGACAGGGTTAAATGGGCCGAAGGCACCAACACCAGCATGGCTACACGAGCCATGGAGAATGAGGCCTGCATCAAGGAATTAATGAGGCAATTACGGTTGGTCTAAGCGGAGACTACCCGGGCCAGGGCTGAGCTCGGGGCTGAGTGGAACCACCCTATCGTAGTTGAGGATTCATTTGCTACGACCCTCAAGGAAGCAGTGAATAAAAATGTATCCGAGGCTATGGAGCTTGCCTGGATATGGGTAGAGGAGGAAATAGAGAAAGCCATTAAGGTGGCAGTGACCGAATACCTGGCCTCTGATGCCTTCTAGATCGTCAAGGTAGGATACTTCTTTGAAGGGTTTGAGGCCTTCTAGGAGATGGTTACTGAGGCATTCTCGGATCGTGACTTCTCCACCTTTATCTCCGACAAGGAGGAAGGGGAGGAGGAGAGAATGGAAGGGAAGGAGGGAGGAGAAGGAGGAGAGGATGAGGAAGGAGTGGTCGAGGAAACTAGGGCTACTGCCCCTAGAGAGTCACCTCGGGGGATGCTAACCCCCAAGTGTAATTATACTTTTTATCTTTCTTTCTTTATTATTTTTGTAATCTTTTGACATATGAGTGAAGTCTCTTCTTTGCCCCCATCCTTTGTGCACTCTATTCTTGTTGTTAATTTTCTCCTTAAATTTTTTCTTAGTATGGATTTGTATTATGGTGATTATGTTTCTTCTCGAGTTTCCTGGACATATTGGGGTAGCCCATGATTAAAGCTCCTAAGAGTATAGAGATAGTCAATGATGAGTTTCTCTAAGTATGAGTGCCCCTCGGGGTAAATAACTTTTAAGCGAGTAGGTGCAGGTAATGAAATCTTTCTAAGTATAGGTACACCTCGGGGATAATACTTTCTCAACGAGTAAAGATTGGTAATGATATTTTTTTCTAAGTGTAGGTACACCTTGAAAATAATACTCTCTCAACGAGTGGGTGCACTGCTCTTAGATAATTTTTCAAGTCCTTTAATCCCTTATGACTTGGGTGAGTAAGGGTTCCCAATGACAATCTTTTGGGCTTAAGCCCTTACCCCTCATAGAGGCCTTTTTTGGTGATGTTGTCAGGCACTCTTATGCCCTCATTTAAATTTTATATATGAGAGGGGGTAGTTGTACTTACTTGGAGTCGAAGGGTTAATTTTAGTCACGATTTGCACATCTTGACATGCATTGGGCCCCTACCTTTACTTGTTAAGGTCTTTACCTTTGACGATCTGTGAGACTTCTCTTCACCTTGTTAATTTTCCCCTCAGGGATGGGTCAATATTGTGACTTGGGTTTAGCTTTGTGACCTAAGGGCTAATCTTGTAACTCGGGCACCAGGGCATGAAATTTCTTCTAAGGGATGGGTCAGTCTGGTGACCTGAGGTCAATCTTATGACCTGAGGGCTAATCTTGTAACCCAGACATGAGGGCTTAGAATTTTCCCTAAGGGATGGTTCAATCTTGTGACTCGTGGGCTAATATTTTAACCCGAGCATAAGGGCCTGAAATTTTTCCTAAGGGATGGGTCAATTTTATGACCTGAGGGTCAATCTTGTGACATAAGGGCTAATCTTGTAACCCAGGCACGAGGGCCTAAAATATCCCTTAAGGGATTGATCAGTCTTGTGACCTGAGGGTCAATCTTGTGACCCGAGGGCTAATTTTGTAACTAGGGCATGAGGGCCTGATTTCCCTTGCCTCTACTGAGTAAGAACATTTCATTGACTAGGTTTGAAAGATTACATCAGCTTCACTGATAGTATTTTCTTAAGTGCTCAACACTCCATGGTTGTGGTAGAGGTTCTCCTTGCATCGTCTTGAGACTGTATGTCTCAGGCCTATGATAGCTCATTACCCAGTAAGGCCCTTCCTAGTTTACCCCTAGTTTTCCCTCTATAGGGTCTTATGTCACCAGGCTCGGCTTCCTGAGGACTACATCCCCCACTGCCTTCTCGTCCTGACTTGCGAGTTATAGTACTTGGCCATTCTTTGCCTATAAGCAACTGCTCGATGTGTGGCCTCATCCCTTTTATCTCCTAGCATGTCGGGATAATTCTTGAGGCTCTCCTCATTCCTTTCTGAGTTAAAGTTTGTTATCCGATATGTAGCCTTCCCAATCTCGACTGGTATCACTGGCTCGGTCCTAATTTCTAAGAGAAACGGTGTTTCCTTGATGGGGATCCATACCATATTACAGTATGTCAAAAGGATGCTTGGTAGTTCCTCTAGCCAAAGGTCTTTGGAGTTTTCAAGTCTCTTCTTAATGATGCTCAGAAGTGTATTGTTGGTGACCTCCACTTGGCTATTAGCTTGTGGGTGAGCTGGGGAAAAGAAGTGATTTTTTATCCCGAGTTCTATATAGAATTCCTAGAACTGGGCATTATCGAATTACTTGTCGTTGTTAATGAAATCCTGAATATTTTTCTCAGTGATTTTGGCTAGGGGTTCAGCTTCCACCCACTTCGTGAAGTAGTCGATAACTACCACTAGGAACCTCATTTACCACTTTCCTCTAGGAGGGGTCCGATAATGTCGATTCCCCATTAGGCGAACGGCCAAAGTCCTTCTATCAAGATTAGCTCCTCTATGGGCTTCTTAAGGACTTTGGTGAACCTTGACATTTGTCACACTTTTGGGTAAGCATGCCTGCTTCCTTTTGCATAGAGAGCTAATAATATCCTACCTTGATTTCTTTGTGGGCCATTGCCTAGCCTCCAGAGTGGTTCCCACATATTCCCTCATGTATCACCCAGAGCACATAGTCGGTCTCCTCTTCAGATAGGCATATGAGTAGGGGGAGGGTGAAGCTCCTCTTATAGAGGGTGTCACCAAGGAAGAGATACCAACTCGCCCTTATTTTCACCTTTCTCTCCTCGTCCTTATTCTCAAGTAGTTCACCATCTTTCAAGTATTTTATAATCTAGTTAACCCACTAGGGCTCAAGGCTGGCCATGTTAATCTCCGTACTTACTTCTACCTCGGTGCTTGGCCTGGGTAAATACTCTATAAAGATCCCAAGGTTGAGATTTTCCACAACTGATGACATGAGTCTGACCAACTTGTTGGCTTTTTCATTCTAGTTCTATAAGAACTACTGCATGGCAAAATGCTGGAATTGGGACTTCTCTTTTACTAATAGTGTATGATACTACTTTATTCGTTCATTCTTTGCCTTGTATTCCCCTCGCAGTTTCCCTACCATAAGCTGGGAGTCACTGTTGACCCTCACCCGCTTAGCTCTAAGGGCACGGGCAAGGCGTAATCTAGTGAGTATTACTTCATACTCTACCTCATTGTTGGTTTCCTTGAACCTAAATCTGATGGCATACTTAAGTTCATTTCCCCTTTGGTGTGACTAGGACAACTTCTCCCCCTGTGGCACTACTAGTAGAGGAGCCATCAACATATATGACCCACACTGGTTGGCCTGCCTCCTCTCTCCCAAGTTATTCCTGCTACACCTTGGATTTTCTCCCTTACTCGCAAGTGTATTCAATGATGAAATCTGCCACTGCTTGACCCTTAATAGTTCCCTAGGGGTGGTATTCAATGCCAAACTCGCTCTACTCTACTGACCACTTGACTAGTCTCCCAGAGGTCTCAGGTTTGTGTAATATGGTCCTGAGTGGCTAATCGGTGTGCACTTGGATGGTGTGGGCCTGAAAGTAGGGCCTTAGTCGTCGAGCTGTGATAATTAGGATGAATGTTATTTTCTCGACCTTTAGGTATCTTTCCTCGACTCCCCTAAAAGCTCTACTGGTGTAGTATACCTAGTATTTGTACCCTATCTTCTTCCCTGATTAATACTGGGCTAACTGTCGTTCCTGACACCGACAGGTACACATAGAGAACCTTGCCCTGCTTTGATTAATTGATCACCAGCAAGCAACCGAGGTGGTCCTTAAGCTTTTGGAAGGCCTTGTCACATTTTTTATCCTATCAGAATGTCTTTTTTAGTAGATGGCAAAAAGGAAAACAGCTGTCTGTGGCCCGAGGTCTGAATTTACTTAACGCTGTGGCCCTTCTTGTCAATTGCTGCACTTCCTTGGTGATGATGCCTGGGATATGAGGTACCCTAGAACTAACCAGATGGTTGCACGGATGGCCCAGATTCCCAATAGAGCAGTCCCTGCACAACAAAACCAGATGTCAAAGGGCTGAGACACTGGTGGGGTGCCAGCCTCAATCTCTCTAACAGTCAAGTCAGATGGTTGGAGGTAGTAGAATGCTTATCCAAATTAGGGTTTCTAATTTTTCATACATGGTGAGTGGATTGTTGTTGATATTTATAAGCCTAAGTAGTGGCATATCAAAGGAAATACACTTTGCCTCCTCTCCCTTGTTCCTTTTCATGCCCTCCCTACTCCTATTTTTTATCCTTTTTTCAATATGTCAAACCAGCTATAGAGGATATTCAATATGGGAAGATGGGTCTCTACCCTTTTTTTTCCTGGCAAGGACTCCTGGAGATCAAATGCCTATCATAGTCATGACTCCCCTGTTTGGTATTGGGTGGTTTAGCTAGTGCCCTGGGAGTGATCCTAAGGGTTTTGAAGTGTTGGGTATGGGAGGGTGGAGTGACTGACTCAGTACTCTCTATGTAAGCCTGGGTGTCGAAAGGTTGTCGAGTAGCAAGGCTTCCCGTTGGTGGCCTCAATATCTTTTAGGTTGTGGGATTGTGAATGCTCCCCGGGTTAGTTTCCTCGGGGACTTATTAGGTTAATTTCTTTAGGGTCAGAGCTCTGCGAGTTTATCGGGGTTGGTTTATAGGGCCTCGATATCTTTCCCTATCAACTGCCCCCCTATTCTTGAGTCCAGGGTTATGTGGATTAGGAATGCGAACTGTTTGCAACCGTCATCATCCATTTTGGTGCAAGCTGTTCACTTTTTAGGTTACTAAGGTGGCATTAATTAGGGGTTTAATAGACTTCGATAACCAAGGGGATGTGACTGAGCTGGTTCTAGGTAATGTCAAGCGTTGTGTCTCTTTGAATCCCTAGGTTATTGGATAGTTGTATTTAAATCCCCTAACAATTTCGAGATTCATGCATTGTCTCACTTCCTGGATTAATTTTGCTACCCCCTGGATGTGCAATACGTGTAGGGTCAATGATGTATGGCGCTGCCTATAAATCTCTCCCCTAAAATAAGGCTTGGTTTTTCTTTATCACTCTTTGATGTCTTCTGCACTAGTGTTTTTTCTCTTGGCGATTTTCGATGACATTCTTGCTTCCTGGCACTTAATCATTGTTGCCTCTAGCGTTCGCACCTCTAAGCACTTGATCTTCACCATCTCGAGTGTTCTTCCCACCTTCGGGCACCTATTCTTTACCATCTCCAATGTTCTTCCCACCTTTGGGTACCTATTCTCCACCATATCTGGTGCTCTTCTTTAGTTTGTCATCTTCTTAGGTATCTCATTTTTTGTTTTGTAGCTTGATCTTTATTTCACTGTAGTTTTGTTCCATCGTCTATTAGCCCCTAATGTGTATTTTTTGTTGGTTAGTTTATTTCTCTTCCTTTTTTCTGACATCTTCGTTGTCTATCCCCCTCTTTTCTCTATTTTTCTTTTATGTAAACCCACACTTAATGGTGTCTAGGCATACTATTGACTGGATGGTTGATAGTGTTGACGACCATCAAAGGTCAAACAAAACCCTGTGGAACAGGCCATCGGGTCAACTCCATCCAACATTCAGACGACGGAGGGGGAGATTGCCCTTGAGCAGGATTTCACTGCCGCCAACTATGCTTCTAAGTTAGGGGACTGAGCCCTGACTCGGTTTCATTCTTTTTTCTCCATTCCTAAGGGGGCCATTCTTTCTGCCCTCGGGGATACCCAGGCCTTCGAGGCCCCTACTGGCAGGGCAATGCTATACGAGCAAGCCCTTCAGGTGGGCCTATGTTTTTTTGTTCCCCTTTTTTTAAGGGAGCTATTATTCTACCTCGGGTTGGTGTTGGGGCAACTGATGCCCAACGCCTGGCGGATAGCCATAGGATGCACGATCCTGTGGGAGTTAACATTTAAGGGGAAGGCTCACCTTACCCTTAATGATTTTTTTCACTATTACTGCCCGAAAAAGCAAGAGCCAGGGTGGTTTTATTTCGCTAGCCAGGACCTGACTACAACTCTGGTGACCAAACTCCTAAGCTCTAACAGTGGGTAGAGAAGCCGATACTTCTTCATCTCGGGAAAATGTTGGGAGTACCCCCCATGGGAGGTCCCCCTCGTGAGGTTTAACTGATGTTGGGCATCAGTCATCAACCATGTAGGTGAGTTACCATTTTTCATTTTTTTTGTATATTTGTTCATTATTTTTGTAGTCTTCCCATTTTCTCTTTCTTTTTACACCTTTGCTTTTTATGTTAGTCTCAGAAGTAGACGAGTTATCCCCCGAGGAGAAGGTCTGCATTTGAGAAGTCGTGAATCACTCAACCCACGCCTACCCTGATCTTGTTACTCCCGAGCACCTTCATAGGTGTGGGTTTAGGCCTAACCAGGTATCCCATTTTTGTGTGTCATCCTTAGTCTAGCCTCATTTTCTCTTTATCCCCCTTCTCTCCTTTCTCTCTTTTCTACTCTCTTTTTCTTTTTTATATGTGTTTGATTAACTTCCATCCTCGGGTGTGTTTTACTATGCAAAAATGAAGCCAAATAAGAAGTTTTTAGCTTAGGCCCGGGATGCCAGGACTGCAGGCCAGGGGATGACTGTGACCATAAATAAATGGAAGCTACACTTCATTAATAGGAGGCCCTCCCAGGCTCAGGCCCCTGAGGCGGCACTAGCTCGTCTTACCTAGCCAGCCAGCCAACACCACCCCCGACTCTTGAGGCCTCCATTCCCATCGTGGACTTGGAGGCAACGACTGCTAGGCTTCCTCCACGCTTAGCCACCAAGGGCGAAGTGGCTGCTCTCCTTGAGATCGCCCCAGTTACAAAGGTCGCTCCTCCTTCTGTCACGGTCACAACATTTTCTCCATCTAAGGTGGCATTAACTTCTAATGTAGCCGCCACCTGGGTGTTATCTTCCTCCAGGCCCTCATCATGGCTATCTAAGCTGGGCCCTTTTGCGGACTATTTTTTGGGGGGCGTTCCCCCCGAGGAATTTGAGTCCTTAAAATCCCTTGACCCTTCTACGCTCTACCGGGAGATGATGCACTACTTGGCCAAGGTAATCTTCTTCTCCCCCCTTGTCTTTTGCTTTTTCTTTTTTATTGTTTGTGTGTTTACACTGACTTATTTTTTCTTTGTGTCTATTTTTTCAGACTGTGACCCTGATGGCAGCTTCTATCCAGAGGTTTAGGACAAGCGAGAAAGTCTGAAGCGAGCTTCAGAATCACCTCGTTAAGGCCAACAGTGAGCTTGGTGCAACCCAACCGAGTGTTGACCTAGAGATCCAAACCCTTAAGGACAGGGTCAAATGGGCTAAGGGCTCCAATGCTATCATGGCTACCGGAGCCATAGAGAACGAGGCCAGTATTAAGGAATTGATGGGGCGATTACAGTCGGCTGAGGTGGAGATTACCCAGGATAGGGATGAGCTCAAGGTTAAGAGGAACCATCATCTCGTAGTCGAGGATTCATTTTCCATAACCCTTGAGGAGGAAGTGAATAAAAAGGTGGTCGAGGCTGTGGAGCTTGCCCAGATACGGGCAGAGGAGGAGAGAGAGAGTCGTTGAGGTGGCAGTTGCTAAATACCTAGCCTCCGATGCCTTCTAGGTCATCAAGGTAGGATGCTTCTTGAAAGGTTTCGAGGCTTACCAGGAGATAGTGGCCGAAGCATTCCTGGATTGTGACTTCTCCATCTTTGTACTCAACGAGGAGGAGTAAGGAGATGAGGAGAGAATGAAAGAGAAGGAGGGAGGAGAAGGAGGAGAGGACAGGGAAGGAGTGGCTGAGGAAACTGAGGCTGTTGCCCTGGGAGATGCCACCTCCAGGGATGCTACCCCTAAGTGTAATTTTTTTTTATCTTTCTTTCCTTTTTTATAATCTCTTAATATATGAATGAAGTCTCTTTTTTGCCCCCATCCTTTGTGCACTCTATTCTTGTTGTTACTTTTCTCCTTAAATTTTTTCTAAGTATGGATGTGTATCGTGAAGATTATGTTTCTTCTTGAGTTTTCTAGGCATATTGAGGTAGGCTACGATTAGGGCTCCTAGGCGTATAGAGATAGTCAATGATGAATTCTTCTAAGTATGAGTACGCCTTGGGGTAAATAACTTTTAAGTAAGGGTAGGTAATGAAATCTTTCTAAGTATAGGTACACTTGGGGGATAATGCTTTCTCAACGAGTAAAGATTGGTAATGATATTTTTTTCTAAGTGTAGGTACACTTCGGGAATAATACTCTTTCAACGAGTGGGTGCACTACCCTTAGATAATTTTTCAAGTCCTTTAATCCCTTATGACTTGGGTGAGTAAGGGTTCTCGGTGACAATCTTTTGGGTTTAAGCCCTTACCCCTCATGGAGGCCTTTCTTTGGTGATGTTGTTAGGCACTCTTAAGCCCTCATTTAAATTTTACATATGAGAGGGGGTAATTGTACTTACTTGGAGTCGAAGGGTCAATTTTAGTCATGATTTGCACATCCTGACATGCGTTGGGCCCCTGCCTTTACTTGTTGAGGTCTCTACCTTTGACGATCTGTGAGACTTCTCTTCGCCTTGTGAATCTTCCCCTAAGGTACAGGTCAATCTTGTGACCTAGGGTTAGTCTTGTGACATGAGGACTAATCTTGTAACCCAGGCTTGAAATTTCTTTTAAGGGATGGTTTAGTCTTGTGAGCTAAGGGTCAATCTTGTGACCCGTGGGCTAATATTTTAATCTGAGCATGAGGGCCTGAAATTTCCCCTGAGGGATGGATCAGTCTTGTGACCTGAGGGTTAATCTTGTGACAAGGACTAATCTTGTAACCCAGACATGAAAGCCTAGAATATCCCCTAAGGGATGAGTCAATTTTGTGACCTGAGGGTCAATCTTGTAACCCGGGCATGAGGGCCTGAATTTTTCTTACCTCTGTAGAGTAATAACATATCATTGACTAAGGTTGAATGATTACATCAGCTTCACTGATAGTATTTTCTTAAGTTCTCAACATTCCATGGTCATGGTAGAGGTTACCCTTGAATCGTCTCGATGTGGTATGTCCCAGTCCTATGACAGCTTGTTACCCGGTAAGGCCCTTCCTAGTTTGACCTCAGTTTTTCCTCTATAGGGTCTTGTGTCACTAGGCTCGTCTTCATGAGGACTAAATCCCCCATTGGGAACCTTCTCATATTAATTTACGAGTTATAGTACTTGGCCATTCTCTAATTGTAGGCAGCTGCCCGAAGTGTGGACTCGTCCCTTTTCTCTTCTAGCATGTCGAGATTTTTCTTGAGGCTCTCCTTGTTCCTTTCAGAGTCAAAGTTCACTATCTTGTATGTGGCCATCCCAATCTCAACTAGTATCATTCCCTCAGTCCCAAACACCAAGAGAAATGGAGTTTCCCCGGTGGGGGTCCTTACCGTAATGCGCTAAGCCAAAATGATACTTGATAGTTCCTTGGTTCAAAAGCCTTTAGAGTTCTCGAGTCTGTTCTTGATGATGCTTAGAAGTGTCTTGTTAGTGAGATCCACTTGACCGTTAGCTTGGGGATGAGCTAGGGAAGAGAATTGATTTTTGATCCCAAGTTCTACACAGAATTCTCAAAATCGGGCATTGTCGAACTGCTTGTTGTTGTTAGTGATGAGTACTTTGGGAATCCCAAACTAGCATATGATTGATTTTCAGGTGAAGTCCCAAATGTTTTTCTCAGTGATTTTGGATAGAGGTTTAGCTTTCACCCACTTTGTGAAGTAGTCGATGGTTACTACTAGGAACCTCATCTACCCCTTTCCTCGGGGGGAGGGGTCCGACAATGTCGATTACCTATTAAGTGAACGGCCAAGGTCCTTCTATCGGGACCAACTCCTCTACAGGCTTCTTAGGGACATTGGTGAACCTTTGACATTAGTCACACTTTTGGGTAAGCAAGCCTGCTTCCTTTTGCATAGAAGGCTAATAATATCCTACCTTGATTGCTTTATGGGCCATTGCCTAGCCTCTCGAGTGGTTCCCACATATTCTCTCGTGTATCTCCTAGAGCACATAGTCGACCTCCTCTTCGGATAGGCATTTGAGTAGGGGGAGGGTTAAGCTCCTCTTATAGAGGGTGTCGCCAAGGAAGAGATACTGACTCACCCTTATTTTCACATGTCTTGCCTCGTCTTTACTCTCGGGCAGTTCACCATCCTTCAAGTATTTTATAATTTGGCTAGCCCACTTGGGCTTGGAGCTGGCCATGTTAATCTCCTTACCTTCTTCTACCTCGGTGCTTAGCCTAGGTAGATAAAGATCCCAAGGTTGAGTTTTTCCACAACTGATGACGCGAGTTTAGCCAACTTGTCATCTTTTTCATTCTAGTTCTTTGGGACCTGCTGCATGGTGAAATGCTCGAACCAGGACATCTCTTTTACTACTACTGAATGATACTACTTTTTACTACTAGTGTATGATACTACTTCATCCATTCATCCTTTGCCTTGTATTTCCCTCGTACTTACCTTACCACGAGTTGGGAGTCGCTGTTGACCCTCACCCTCTTAGGTCCAAGGGCATGGGCAAGGCGTAATCCAATGAGCATTGCTTCATACTCTATCTCATTGTTGATTGCCTTGAACCCAGATTTGATGGTGTACTTAAGCTCATTTTCCTCTGGTGTGACTAGGACAATTCCTCCTCCAGCTAAGTTGCTGGGAGAAGAGCCGTCGACATATATAGTCCACGCTGCTTGACTTATCTCACCCTCACCCTCACCAAGCTGCTCTTCTAGTGCCTCTGACTTGGCCTTTGACTTATGAGTGTATTCGGTGATGAAGTTTACCATGGCTTGACCTTTAATAACTCCCAGGGGGTGATGTTCGATGTCAAACTCGCTCAGCTCCATGACCACTTGACTAGTCTCCCAAAGGTCTCAGGTTTGTACAATATGGTCCTGAGTGGTTGATCGGTGAGCACTCGTATGGTGTAGGCTTGGAAGTAGAGCCTCAGTCGCCGGGTCATGACAACCAGGGCGAATACTATTTTCTCAGCCTTTAGGCATCTTTCCTCAGCTCCCCTAAAAGCTTTACTGGTGTAGTATATTGATGTTTGTACCCCATCTTCTTCCTTGATTAATACTAAAATGATTGCCTTTCCCAACACTGATAGGTATACATAAAGCACCTCGCCTCACTTTGGCTAATTGATCACTAGCAAGCAACCGAGGTGGTCCTTAAGCTCTTGAAAGGCCTTGTCACATTCTTCATCCTAGCAAAATGCATTTTTCATCAAACAAAAGAAAGGAAAGCACTTATCTGTGACCCAGGATGTGAATCAACCCAATGTTATGACCCTCCCTACTAGTCGTTGTACTTCCTTGGTGTTCCTGGGAGGTTGCATGTCGATTATGGCCTTAGCCTTCTCGGGATTCGCTTATATTCCTCGCTGGGAGACCATGAATCCGAAGAACTTTTTAGTGGATACTCGAAATACACATTTGTTGGGGTTGAGTTTCATTTTATACTTCCTTAGGGTCTAGAATGTCTTGCTTAGGTCCAACAAATGTTGCTCAACTAGGAGGCTCTTCACTAGCATGTTGTCTACATACACTTCAACGTTCCTCCTGATCTAGTTCTTAAACATTTCGTTGACGAGCCTTTGGTAGGTTGCCCCTACATTCTTTAGTTCGAAGGGCATGACCTTGTAGCAGTAAGGCCCCCGGTCGGTGATGAAGGATGTTTTCTCTTGGTCGGGCTCATGCATCCTTATCTGATTATATCCCGAGAATATGTCCATGAAGTTGAGAGTCTGGTGGCTGACCGTTGAATCCACCAAGGTGCCAATCCTTGAGAGGGGGAAGCTATCTTTGAGGCATGCTTTATTGAGGTTGGTGAAGTTGACACACATTTGCCAATTTTTATTAGGCTTTTGTACCATGACTACATTTGCTAACCACTCGAGGTAGTGGACCTCCCTTACGAATTGGGCTTTGAGTAACTTCTCCACTTCCTCTACAATGGTTTGGTTTCTTGCTGGGCAAAGTTTCTCTTCATCTGCTTGACAGGCCTCGAGGTCGGGTTTACATTGAGCCGGTGTATTTCCAATCGGGGGTATATTCCTGGCATGTCCTCATGAGTCTAAATGAACACATCCTGATTCTCGATAAGGAAACTTTGCAATCACCTCTTAAAGTCTTCTAGTAGATCTGACCCCATGCGGGTTATACGGTCAGGATTTGTTGAGTTAAGGATAATACTCTAAAGTTACCCTCCTAGCTCTGCTACTTCCTGGGTCCTTTCATCTTAAACCTCTATACTATCAATTGACATGGCCTCCTTTGGGTCCGAATCCCCTTTGAGTGAGGCCATGTAACATTCTCGGGCCACCATCTGGTCTATCTTGACTTCTTCGACCCCTCATTCAGTCAAGGAATGCATCAAAAAGGTGATAGGTCAAAGTGACTATTTTTAATTGGTTCAGTGTCGGCCTTATGAGGATGGTGTTGTAGGCAAAGGGGCAATCGACCACAAAAAAATCAATTACCCTGGTGATCTGCCAGTTACTTGTCTCGGTGGTGACTGGAAAGCCGATGGTCCCGAGGGGAAGCAGCCTATCGCCTGTGAAACCAACCAAGGGTGATTGAATTGACTTGAGTTTATCTCATCTAATACTCATATGGTTGAAGGTTGGGAGGTAGAGAATGCCTGCTGAGCTCCCGTTGTTAATGAGGACATGGTGTGTGATGTAGTTCAAGATGACCAACGTCACTACTAGCGCGTCATCATGTGATTGACTCACTTCTCGGGTGTCCTTTTTAGAGAAGGTGATGGGAGGATGTTCTACCTTGTACTGTTTGGTCGGCTTCTCTGTAACTATCATCTGGTGGTCTCTTTCTACACATCTGTCTCATGTGTGACTTTCTTGTTGAACCAAACTCTCCTCCCCCAGTAAGCCTTCCAACGATCACTCTAATTTTGCCTATTGGCCCTTCAGGTCTTCTTTCTTCTTGAGTGGGAGGGTCTCAACAGGTGTCTTCTCGCCTAACTAGGGGCCGCCCTATAATGAACCTCTGTAGCCGGTGTCATTAGATGAGAGCCTTTATCTGCTCCTTTAAGTCGAAGCAATTGTTTGTGTCATGGCCATGATCCTAGTGAAAGTGATAGTACTTATCGAGATTTCTCCTCTCAAGTGGGGCCCGGATTCTCTCAGGCCACTTGATGCTCGGGTTGTCCTTGAGGTGCAAAAACACCTACTCTATCGGGGAATTGAGGGGGTGTAATTTTAAAATCTGCTTGGGGGTAGATTAACCCGAGGTCTGGCCCCACTGACATCATTGCCCCTTGGCTTAGGAGCCTCTTTCTTTCTGAGTAGCTTGTTCCCTTTTCCTTTTTTCTGATTGGGAGGCAGCCCCAGCCTCCTGCTTTCACTGGGCGCTAAGAGTATCCTCACCTTTCATGTGTTGTTGTGCCTTCAACATAAGGTCAGCCATGCTTGACGGGGGATTTTTTGAGAGCGAGAAGAGGAACTTTGAGGGCAGCAACCTTGCCATGAGAGCATCCATGATCACTTTTTTCTCGATATCGTCCACTTGCAACATCTCCTTGTTGAACCGGGATACATAATCTTAGAGAGACTCACCCTTACTTTGTTTGATATTTAGTAGGTAGGTGGCCGGCTTCTAGTGTCTCTGGCTACCTATGAAGTAGCCAATGAACTGCCAGTTAAGTTATGTGAAGTTTGAGATGCTCCCGAGCTTCAATCGATAGAGCCAAACTTGGACAAACCCATTGATGGTGGTGGGAAAATCTTGGCACATAATCTTGTCAGGGGTCGCCTGAAGGTTCATATATGTTTTATAGGCCTCCAGATGATTGAGGGAGTCATGAGTGCCGTTGAACATCTCCAACTAGGGCTGCTTAAACTTGTCGGGTAGGGGTCGAGCCATTACCTCTAGAGTGGATGGATGATCCGTCATCTGGATAAGCTCGTTGACATATAGGGGCTTTCCCCTTAATAGCCTCCTTCATGATTGTCATCTCCCTTCTCACATCTTCCATCTCCTTTTCCCAAAGGTTAGGGGTATGAACCCTCTCCTTAGGCTGAAAAATATGGCTCGTCTCCGGGAACAAAGGTGCTGTGGAGCTCCCTGCTTCGTCCTCTTGTCCTTAGCTGCCGTTGGGAGGGACGTGGGGTCCCCACTATCCCATTTTCTGGTTGTCAGACTCATCCCTTCTGCTTCTCAACTCCTGTATGATTTTTTAGTTTTGCTCCATGAGTAATTATATGTTCGTCGTTAAAATCTGAACCTGCTATTTGAGGACAGTTATTCAGGGTTCTTCGTGGTGTCCTCCATCGGAGATGGAGGTTTTCTACCCATCGACCCTGGTGCTAGGATTGTGTTGAGCCGCCATCGACCTAGTCTCGACAATGCAAACCTTCGGTTCTTAAGGAAGGAGCTTCACCTAGACAGTGCTAACTGGTGGTGTTCGGAACTGAGGGTGCCCTTACACCGGTCAGATGGTTGCACGGTAGACCTAGGTCTCTGAAGGAACGAACCCTGGATAGCATAAATGAAGCGTCAAGGAGCTAGACACCAGTGGGGTGCCAGCCTCAAGCTCTCTGACAGTCAAGTCAGATGGTTGGGGGTAGTAGAATGCTTATCCAAATTAGGGTTTCTGATTTCTCATACCTGGTGGGTGAATTGTTGTTGATATTTATAACCTTAAGTAGTGGCATATCAAAGGCAATACGGTCTACCTCCTCCTCCACGTTCATCGTCATGCCCCCTACTCCTTTTATTTTTCTGTCATTCTTTCAATATGTCAGGCCAGTTGTAAAGGATATTCTCTCTTAGTAACAGTTTTTGGATTGTTGTTATTTCCAAATATGGAAAGTTGGGTCTCTACACTTTCTTGCCTGGCGGGGACTCTTGGAGATCCAACGCATGTCATGGTCAGGACTCTCTTGTTTGGTATTGGGTGGTGTAGGCAATGCCCTAGGAGTGATCTCGAAGGTTTCGGAGGGTGGAGTGAGTGACTCAGTGCTCTCTACGCAAGCCTAGGTGTCGAAAGGTTCTCAAGTAGCAAGGTTTCCCGTTGGTGGCATCAACATCTTTTAGGTCGTGGGACAGCGAATGCTTCCCAGGTTGGTTTCCACCTCGGATTGGTTTCATTGGAAACTTATTGGGTTAATTTCTTTAAGATCAGAGTTCTGCAGGTTTATTGGGATCGATTTATAGGGGCTTCAGTATCTTTCCCTGTCACTTATCAAAAAAGTTTATCTAAACCGTATTTAAGTTTTAGAGGGGAAAGGGGTAAAAGATACAAAAGATAATGCATACTTAAACTCGACACTAAATACATAAGGAGATGTTGACAGCCCAGTATAGAGATGAGAAAAAGCATTTAAGAGATATTTCATCATTATACTACTCACTAAAAATTAGGGGAAAACGAATCTTGTGAGAACTGTGAAAACAGCATCAGGGTGCGGACACATCAGCACCAAAAAGTGATAAGTGCCCCCCAAAAAGTGCAAATCACTTTTTGGTACTGATGCGTCAG
>JAOXJP010074823.1:0-15177 GCA_025762735.1 Platanus orientalis
CTCAGAGATTCATATGATGATCATGGGAAAACATATGTAGATATGTGGTTGTTTAAATGAATTTTACTAATTTCTTTGTTCAAGAACAGTAAACTTCCCTTCAGGGACCACCAGAGTTCATGGGGACCTCTGACCCCATGGAGGCTGAGAACTAGATCATACAGTTAGAGAAAGTATTTGTTGCCATGGGATGCTCCTCTGAGCAGAAGGTGTCCCTCGCTGCATTTGTATTGAAGGGTGAGGTAGAGCATTTATGGAGGGCCACCTGTGACACCCTTCAGTATGACACTGATAAGATACCTACATGGGACATGTTCCTTCACACCTTTCACCGATATTTCATTCCAGAGGGATAGAGAGATAAGAAGATGGATGAGTTTCTTGAACTCACCTAGGGTGGCAGGACTGTTCTCCAGTATAAGGAGAAGTTCAAGGAGTTGGCCCATTTTGCACCACTGATAGTAAGAGATGATGAGACCAAGGCTAAGAATTTTTAGAGGGGACTTAGGATTGTTATCTGCACATAGATGACCACTGCTCGTTTGAGGAACTTTGCTTAGGTCATTGAGACTACACGACTAGTTGAGCATGACTGTGATGAGCTCACTAGTTGCCATGACAAGGGCATAAAGTGTCCTCAACCTGTAGGACCGAGAATAACAAAGAATGCTAATAAGATTGGCATGACTAAGATGCCGGGGTAGACTGATTCTAGACCACTGTGCCCAAGGTGTGGTCTCTTTCATTCTGGAGTGTGCTTCAGAGAGACCTACGCTTGCTTTAAGTGCAGTCGAGTTGGCCACATTGTCTAAGATTGCCTGGAGTGGAAGAGGGATCAGACCATTATACCTGAGCAGATGAAGCAGAAGGCAAGAGTTCTAGGGTGCGTGTACACCATCACTAAGTGGGATGACCAAGCATCCCTGTCTGTTGTCATAGGTACACTATCTCTATTTAGTCATGATGCACGGATCTTGATTAATCCAAGATCCACCCATTCTTTTATTACTTGTCACTATATGAGATATGTTGATTCCTTTCCCAACTTGGTAGACTTTGTATTAACCATCTCCACACCATTAGGGAAGACCATGTTAATAGAGTTGGTTTGTAGGTCTTGTGCATTCAAGGTTGGGGATAGAGAGTTATCCGCAAATTTGATCCTGCTTGATATGAATGACTTTGATGTGATTTTGGGAATGGATTGGTTGGTGGCACACCATGCCACTATCCATTGCTACTTGAAGGAGGTAGTATCCCATCTACTTGTTCAGCCTGAATTCTCTTTCGAAGGAGTGAAACATGACTCATTTTTTAGTGTGATCTCTACGATTCAGGTGGAAAAACTTCTTTAAAGAGGTTTTCAAGGCTATTTGGCTTATGTAGTTGATATCCAAGCCGAAGGAGCAAAGATTGATGACATTCCAATTGTTAGGGACTTTGTGGACGTATTTCTAGAAGATTTTCCCGACTTACCTCCAGACAGAGAGATTGAGTTTTCCATTGATTTAGTCTCTGGTACCACACTTGTGTCTATAGCCTCATACCGCATGGCACCGGTTGAATTGAAGGATTTGAAGATACAACTTCAGGAGTTACTTAACAGGGCTTCATCTGCCCAAGTGTGTCACCTTGGGGTGCACCAGTACTCTTCGTGAAGAAGAATGATGGTTTGATGAGGTTGTGCATCAACTATTGATAGTTGAACCAGTTGACTATGAAGAACAAGTACCCATTGCCAATGATTGATGACTTGTTTAATCAGTAGCAAGGTGCCAAAGTATTTTTGAAGATCGACCTTAGATCAGGTTACCATCAATTTCAAATCAAGAAGGAAGACTTACCGAAGATTGCTTTCTGCACTAGATATGGACACTATGAGTTTTTGGTTATATATTTTAGCTTGACAAATGCCCTTACCACTTTTATGGACTTGATGAACCATGTGTTCAAACCTCCCTTGGAGAGCCTTGTGATTGTGTTCATCGATGACATCCTTGTTTACTCCAAGAGTCTAGAAGAACATGAGGAGCATTTGAGGATTATAATACAAATTTTAAGGGAAAGTAAGCTTTATGCAAAGCTTAGAAAGTGTGAGTTTTGGTTGGACCAGGTCATATTCTTTGGCCATGTGATCTCCAAAGATGGGATTTTTGTTGACCCTAAGAAGATAAAGGCTATGGTGAATTGGTCGAGACCGACAAATGTGCCTGAGATTCATAGTTTTTTGGGTCTAGCTGGCTACTATAAAAGGTTTATTGAGGGCTTTCCAAGCATTACAGGGCCTTTTAAAAAACCTGACGAGAAGAGCTTCCAAGATTTATAGGACCGACTAGAGTCTGCACTAGTTCTCACCCTACCTTCGGGATCTAGAGGTTATGTTGTGTATTGTGACACTTTATGGCAAGACTTGGGTTATGTGCTGATGCAGCAAGGCAAAGTGATTGTATATACCTCTAGACAACTGAAGCCATATGAATTGAACTATCCCACACATGATTTGGAACTAGCTACCATTGTATTCGCTTTGAAGATCTTGAGACATTATCTATATGCAAGACATGTGAGATCTACACAAACCATAAGAGTCTTAAATATATTTTCTCGAAAAAGGAGTTGAATCTTAGATCAAGGCAATGGATGGAATTGATAAAGGACTATGACTATACCATTCACTATCACCCTAGTAAGGCGAAAGTTGTGGTAGATGCGTTAAGTAGGAAATCATCGAGTTCTTTGGTCTGGTTGGCTATGGGAATGATGTCTTTTTGTGAGAAGCTGAAAAAGATTAATGTGGACCTTCATGTGAATGAGTTAAGTGCACTTCTCGCACACCTTAGAGTACAACCCACTATCCTTGACAAGGTAAAAAGCACTCAAGGGAATGACCCTCAACTTGTGAAGATTGTGGATGAATTGGGAAGTGGTGCTAGGACAGACTTTTCACTTCATGAAGATGGTTCATTGAGATTTGGCAACCGATTATGTGTTTTAAATGATCCTGACTTGAAAAGGGAGATATTGAAAGAAGCTCACCATTCTACCTATGCAGTACCCCCTAGTAACACAAAGATGTATCATGACTTAAAGGGATACTATTGGTAGACTGGGATGAATAGAGAGGTTGTGGAGTTTGTTGCTAGGTGCTTGACATGTCAACAAATCAAGGCTAAACATCAAAGACCAGCTGAATTTCTATAGCCATTAGAGATTCCAAAATGGAAGTGGGAGCACATTTCCATGGACTTCATCATGGGATTGCCCAAGAAAAGTAAGGGATTCGATGCTAGTTGAGTGATTGTGGATAAATTGATCAAGTTTTCCTATTTTCTATCGATTCGAGTCACTTACTCTTTGGACAAGTTGGCACACCGTTATGTAGATGAGATTGAGTGTTTACATGGTTTTCCAGTTAGCATTATATCTGACAAAGACCCAAGGTTTGCTTCTAGATTTTGGAGAGGCTTGCAACAAGTTATGGGAACCAAGCTATGTTTTAGCATGACTTTCCATCCTTAAACTGCTGGACAATCTGAGAGGACTATGCAGACTTTAGAAGACAAGATGAGGGCTTGTGTAGTTGATCTAAAAGGTAGTTGGGATGCTTACCTACCATTGATTGAGTTTGCTTACAACAACAACTACCAAGCTAGCATTCAGATGGCCCCTTACGAGGCTTTGTATGGTAGACGATATCAATCTCCAATCTGTTGCGATGAGGTTGGTGAGAGGAAGATTCTTGGATCTGAGCTTGTCCAAGTGACTAGTGAAAAGATTCATCTTATTCGTGATAAGCTGTTAACAACACAAAGTAGATAGAAAATCTATGCAAACAAGAGGAGACGTGACCTTGAATTTGAATAAGGTGACCACGTGTTCTTCAAAGTATCGTCGACTAAAGGTGTGATGAGATTTGGGAAGAAAATGAAGCTTGACCCAAGATTCATTAGACCTCTCAAGATCTTGAAGCGAGTTGGTGACCTCGTTTATGAGTTGTCATTACCCCTAGATTTGTCACATATGCATCGCGTCTTCCATGTATCCATGTTACAGAAATATATGCATGACCCTTCTCATGTCTTAGAATATGAGCCACTTCAAGTGTATGAGGATATTTCATATGAAGAGCAACCAGTGATGCTTCTTGACCGCAAAGAGTAAGTGCTATGAAACAAGGTGGTTCCTTATGTAAAAGTATTATGGCGTAATCATTCTGAAGAAGAGGCCACATGGGAAGGAGAGAACGAAATGAGGACCAAGTACCCACATCTTTTTTAAGACTAAGTTATGCATTTAAATTATGAGATTGAATTTTTATAAGGGGGAGGATGTAATAACCCGCATTGCATTTAAAGGGTAAAATTACAATTTTTTCCCATACAGGCAAAATGGTCATTGAATATATGTTAGACATACCTTAGAGTGGTTTACTGACCATTTGGACCAAGCCTGAAGTGTATGACTGAGGTTGGGCCTTGAACTTGTCAAGTTCGAAAGTTATCTTGAAGACATATTTGAGGTAACTTCCGGGGACCACAAAATCTAATACATAGAGAATTAAAATTTGAAACATACCTTGTTAGAAAGATCTTCGAGTATAGTTTTTAACCCAATAAACATTTTGTAAAAAATAGTTTTCTATATAAAGTTATACCCATTTTATTGTTAGGAGGTTAAAATGAAAATTTTTGCATCTGTGATCCAAGTCGTGATCGATCACACATAAGGGGCACACCTATTGAGTGGTGCCCGTGATTGATCACAAACCCCATGATCGATCGCGAATAATGTTAAGACACAAAATCCATGATTGACCACAAAGTCCATGATTGATCATGACCCGTGATCAATCACAAACCTTGAGATCGATCACGTTATGCCTAAAAATGTTGAAAATCCTAAAAATTATGATTTTTACCATTTTTATGATGTGTCTTGCTTCCATTTAACCCCCACATGAGTGGAAATTTGTCTAAGATGAATCAAACCCTATTTAAATATCATTAGGTCATTTTTCCTCATTAGAACAAAGAGGAAAAAACTTAGAAAGGATTAGGGAAGTTCTTGAGCTAAGAGGGGAAGGTTCTTCCCCAATTAAGTAAGTTTCACTCCCAACTCTAAAAATCTTCATCATTTTATTCCTAGATTTATCTTAAATGACAAAAGATTCCTATATTTCTATCTTAGTTTATGATTTCTAACCATGGATTTATTTGTTTATTCATAGGGAAGAAAGAATGAACAAAGAAAAATGAGTTTTTGAGTAGTTTTCTTTTTAAGACAAGGGGGATTATTATTGGATGAGTGGATATTCAGTTTATACTCATTTTTTCATTCTTAGGATCATAGATTTGTACAAAATGATCTTAGATTTGGTGGTTCTACATCTATTCTTTATAAGCTTGATTATTTTCTTATGTAGAACCTTAATTTCATTGGTTATGTGAGTAGATATGCATTTTTATGCTCACTTTCCTTTTCTAGGAACTTAGATTTGATGATTGTGAGTTAAATTTTGGTGGATTCATCTCTATTTCCTCTTGAGAACATTTTTTTCGTAGAAATGAATTATGTTTTCCTTGAGAGGAACATGTTGGTTAGTATTTTCTTATTGGTTTTCATGATGTTCTTGGGTTATGGAGTTATGTTATTGTAAATAGAGCTTTGTGGGATGGATTGAATGGCCTTTATTCTATGTGATGAAGTTTGGGAGCTTGATTTACATGTGATGTAGGATGTAAAAGGTTTCTTATGGTGAAGTTTGGATTTTCCCTTTGATTTTCTTTGAATCCCTTAATTCTTGCATTCTACATATTTGATAAAATACCTATTACAGATTTTACATATTACTCAAATGTTTCTTGGATGTCTTTCAATTTCTTCCATGAGCCTAATGTCTCCTGTGTTAGATTCTCTCAAATATATGTCTGCTTATGAAAATTGGTGATGCTCTATTGACTCTATATGTTAGTTTATTACTCTTTTTGATGTGTTTCATTCGATTCATGTTACACTATGATGAATTGTGCTAATTCTATTGATCCTCATGTGGCCATGTTATTATTTATATCATGTGATAACTTTTACTAGCATGTGCATGTTATCATTGGCATGGTTTACTCCTAGATTTTCATGTGACTCTTTACACGGGATTTTCACGTGAGTTTTTAAAAAGGATTTGAGATACTTAGTTTTTAACTTATATAAAATTTGTCATAAAATGATTTTACATCCATGAGCACCCTATATGTTTATAGACTTGGGTTACAATCTAAACTTATTTGTGGGCATTTGGCATATTTCATGTGATTTTCTACTACGCCCTTTGGACTTTTCATCAGATAGAACACATGAATATTTTAAATGGCATGATTATGTAGTATTTACCTTATTTTATAAAAACATGGTTTTGGAACGTGGTTTTGGATGTGAGGATTTGATATGATACTACTGTACGGGAATATGCCCTATTAGGCCCTAAGATCCCTAAGTTGGTTGGTCTTTGTGACCTTTATATATGTGTATGGTCTTTATGACCCCAGAGACCCTTATATGGGTTGGCTAAATGTAACCCTGTAAACCCTTATGTGGGTTACCCCTTGTGGGCCCAGAGACCCTTTCATGGGTTGCCCCTAGTGGGCTTGTAGACCCCTTTGTGGGTTAGCCTTATGGCTTTAAGTACCCAATTATTGGGTCACAATAATAGGTGAATATGATCATCATGCCCACTGGTCTTATGACCCCGAAGATCCCTATGCGGGTTAACCATTATGGTTATAGGTACCCAATCACTAGGTCACATTGATAGGTGAGGACGGTCATTGTGCCCATTGGTCTTATAACCCCGAAGACCCCTTTGTGGGTTAGCCTTTATGGCTATAGGTACCCAATCATCGAGTCACATTAATAGGTGAAGATGACCCTAGTAGCCCAATATATGTTATATGACATGATTGTATCGAAGACCCTTATGGGGGTTATGTGATTTATTTTGTCGATGGCTCTTACATGAGTTATGTGATTTGTTTATCAGAGACCTTCACATGGGTTATATGTTATGGATTTGTCAGACTTTACATGTTTTATTTACATTGAGTTTTATTGTGTGATAAAGACCCCTTATGGGTTGACATGTGACATGTAGTACTTGGCATGTGGTATAGAGCACCTGGTATGTACATATAGTATTTAGTATGTGACATATAACATGTGATTATCTTATGACATTTGTACACTCATTTCATTGTAGGGATACATGTTTGGTAAATGTGATGTACTCTCATTTATACTTTGATTCCTTAGTCTATCTTGATTCCTTTTATTTGCTACTGTGATTATCTTTGGCTTCCTTTAGTGTTGTATAAACTGTATATCTTCCCATTAAGCCCGTTAAGCTTACCACAATTGGCACCACCCTCAAATATGTAGGTGCACAGGTTAGATTGTGCCTTAGGAAGTGGATGAGAAGAGAAAGAGGCTTTCAAGCCCAAGGATGATACATTTTACTTCAGTTTTAGTTTACTTTATTAGTGATATAGTACTATGTTTATTTGAGATGAGACCCTTTGTGAGCATAGATTGTATATACTTTATGGGCAGGTATAGGCCCCTTTTATTTTGGATGGTTATGAGATACTTTTGGATGGTCATGATGTTATTTTTGCTCCTATTACATAAGATTTTAGTTTACCATCATTATTCTATTCCACTGCGATGTGATTATCATTTCAAATAGACATGAAATGATAAGGAAATAAATTTATATGAAAAATGATATGTAAATAGGTAAAAGGGTTGATGACACGTTCCGAGTTTGTTGGTCTCTCCGCTATAAGAATGGATTCGGGGCAAATCATTCTCATGTCACAGATTTGAACCCGGTCCACTTCTTAGCCCACGGATTTGGGTCGTAAAGCTCCCCAAAACCTCTCTATGAGTCCATCAATTTGTAACTTTTTTACATAATGGGAATAAAAGATACAATTCATTCCATAATTTATGTGAGATGTTATGTTTGTAACCTTTGTCCAAAATGGGGACAGATGATACAATGTACTCCATAAATTATGTGAATCCTGTAACTATTGTCTAAGCTAGGGACAAAGTTATAATTTACACAAAAATTATGATAGCTCTTTAAATGAAAATCTTTGTCTAGAATAGGGGAAAAAGAAACAATTGATTTATTAGACTATGTACCTAAGGAATTCATGATTAACACATCCAATCAAGTATGGGCTCATAAAAAGGGAGGCAAAGTGAAATTTAGCCAACAACTAACATTAACAAATCTTTATTTTTTGGCATATCATCTCAAGATATTTGCATTCACATAATAATCAATTTTGACTAAACATAAAGCATATTCAACAAATTCTAACTAATTAAATGCTTGATTATTTTGATGATTTTCATACAATTTGTAGACCTCTTGTTATTTGAATGAATTTACAGCTTTTGCATGATCAGATGTGATGTTTTATGCAAGGTTTTCAAGTAGTTGCTCCTATGTCGATGACTTACATGTCTCCCGACACAGTCCATATGCTAATAGTAACACCACCAAGGGCATAGAAAGTATCAATAACTTAAGCACCTAAATTTTGACTTGGGTCAATTAATGGAATTAGATGGGTTCATTATAGCATAGAACAAAGCCAAAACCTAGACACCTCTGAGCTTTAGATTGGCAAGCATTCTCAATGGAAATTCTGGTTGCAAGTGCAATAATGATGTCCAAACTCTATCTAAAGATCAATTAGGCTAAACCCTAAAAAGGGACCCTCTAGGACTCTAAGGGTCCAAATTTTGAACCATCAGCTCTCTATCATCTTGAATTTGCCAACCTTTATAAGTCTTCCTACATTGAATCATCAAAGAGTTGGCAAATTACCATTTTACCCCCACACCTTTAAAAATCCTAATTATAGTCTATTGGATTCATTTTCTATATAACTCCTCAGCCTTAATAAATCCTTCCATAGTAAAACCCTTTTGAATTTGCCAACCTTTATAAGTCTTCCCACATTGAAGCATCCAAAGGCTGGTAAATTACCATTTTACCCCCACACCTTTAAAAATCCCAACTATAGTCTATTGGACTTATTTTCTCCAAGACTACTTAGCCTTCATAAATCCTCCCATTGTAAAGCCCTTCTGAATTTTCCAACCTTCATATGCCTTCCCACATTGAGGCATCAAAGGGATGAAAACTTGCCATTTTACCCCTACACCTTTAAAAATCTCAACTTCAGGCTATTTGACCCATTTTCTCTAGGACTCCCCGACCTTCACAATCCTTCCCACATTGAAGCCCAAAAGGCTAGGAAAATTACCATTTTACCCCCATATCTCTAAAATTGATCATTTCTCTCAAAATTAGAGCCTCGATAAACCCTAAAACATTTCCACATCACACAAATAGCTCCAAGTCACATCTTGCACGCTCCTATCCTAATCATCTACAAAAAAATCTATAGAACCATGATATCTAAGGACCCAAGAAACCCTAAAGTTTCAATATTTCTGCAAACCCTCAAAAGACAACCTTGGCCATATTTGACCTTCTATTAGTCCCTGAAAGGCGCCTCCGGACAGCCAAATTCATATTAGTTAGAGGCTAAATCCTCAGGTTTTCCAAGACTTTAAGGCTAGCCACTAAACCCAAGTATTGCCAGGGCCATTGTACGTCAATCTCTTTAATCTCCCCAGAATAAGCTCAATCATTTTATGGTAAGTAATGGACCTTCGGTAAACTCCAAAAACCCATCATAGATCAGAAACTCAGCTAGTCAATGGCCTTATCTTTGCAAGTCCAAGATCTCTCTAGAAAATCCACATCAGGGCCCCTAGGAGACCCAATATGCCATAATCACCTAGTTCTTTAAATTACATCAAAACCACTTCTATCAGCATTGGACACTCATTAAACCTTTGAGAACTCTCTAGGAATCTAAATTCCTCGAGGTCAGGCTCATTTTCTCAGATTTTTTGAGATCTTCTATAAACACCCTAATAAACAAGTCCATCCATAGGACAAGCATAACTCAATGGAAAAGTTCTTCACAAATCTAAGGTGTACCTTTTGGTCAAGTAACCTTCCTTTGGGAACCTCCCAAAAATTCATCGGGATCAAATTGTCTGCCTATCAAGTCCTATGGACTCATAGTTCCAAGACCCAAAATATCATCATATCCATTATTCCCACTTAAAATCTAGGAAAAATTTATCTTAAGTCCATATAAAACTTGGGTTGAGACAATTTAGGGTTTCAAACATAGCTTTTGACTTTTGTACTAGATTCATGAATAGTCATATCCTGTGTCTCACAAACTCTGAAGGTTCTCACCATCCCTCCCCTACCTTCTTGAACCTTCCTTCCACCACCTCACCATCCCTCCCCTCCACCCATAAGCACCTAGGTCATCCTCCATGGCCCCGCATGCCTTCATCCCCACCTATAAATTCTCCCCAATTCATCCAAGGAGAGAAGGGAGAGAATTATGAGGAAAAAATCCCCAAGAAAGAGAGAGAGAAAAGAGAAGAGAGAAGAGAAAGAAAGAGAGAAAGAGAAAGAGAAATAAAGGGAAGAAATGCTCAGGCTAGGTTGGTCCCCTCCCCTTTTCCTTCATGTTTAGACCCTATATGCTATAAGGGACCCATCCCTAATCTCAAAAAAGTAACCCCCATGGTGGGACATAGGGGAGACAAGCATGTCTCCCCTTTTCAGCTTTATTTTTTGAGCAACCTTTGGTATAATGCCCATAAGTCCCTCCATACTTGGAGTCTAGAGATAAAATTTTAGCTGAGAGTTACTGTCATAGTCACTTATCAGCTCACAAAATTTGATCCCTAGATGACACCATTTGACCCCTGAAGTGGATCCCACTTTGTCATTGTTCAAACATGTTCTGCATAGCACAACCTGAGCAATGGTTACTTCTTGAATTTTCATTCTTAGCCTATGTGTAATTTTTATGAAATTCTTTCTTTATTTGGTAGATAGCTAATTTATACATCTTATTTATTTGTTATACTTCATTTTATTGTTGTTTAGGTATTTTACTAGAATTTTTACCTAATTATTTTTTTGCTGCCTCCATTCTATGTTTAGTTCAGTCATTCATCTTGTTTGCTAAGTTCCTATGTATGTACTGTTTTTCTCTCAAATTTGTACAGTAGCTTCATGACTCCCTATGCTTGTTCTTCACCAAATTTGGGTTAAATCCCTTGTGTATAAATCCTAGAATGGGCCCCACAATTTGCTATTTTTGTCAAATTTTGTGCTAAGTTGTACATAACCCACTTCCTTGAAAAATTATAAGGAGGATTTTTCCTTATTCAATAGGGCTAGGATTTCTCGGAGGACTCTCTAAGGTATCCACCCATCCCTCTGAAAAATCCGAGACCGAGTTGACCTCGAGAAATGACCCAAAAAACCCAAAAAAACTAGTTGTGGGTTTCTAATCCAAAACTAGTATGCCTGAACTTCCACTCTGTGAAGGATTGAGTGTACCTAGATATTAGGTGTACAAAACTAAATAGCCCATCCTAATTTTCCCCTCTATCTAGTACCAAGCAAGGGTGGGATCACCCTTAAAAATCCTCAAGAAAGAATCCCAGACCTCTAAATTTACTGAAATAGTAGAGTGGGGGCCATTGGGACTAGTACGCCTGGACTTTCACTCCTGTGAAAGATCAGGCATACAAGAAGTTTAGGCATACACCTTGAGATTAGGCATACTAAGTTGAAAACCATATCTTTCTGTCTCTGTATGCCCCATGGTATGAAAAGACCCACAAACCTTTAGAAACCCTTAAGAAAAGACTGCTAGACTCCTCATTTTATTGAAATCATCGAGTGGGGTCCATCTAGGACAATGTGTCTGGAAACACATCACTGTGAAAGATCAAGCGTACACATGAAGATTAGGTGTACTGACTGAAAAATCCTAATTTTACCCCTTTTGATAAATTAAAAGGTGGGGATAAAACTCCACACTTCCAGAACCATAGGAAACCCCTATTCTAACTTCTAGGACCCTTGTCAAGACTTTATATATAGCCTAGGCCCAATATCAAATTTTTAAGTGTGTAACACCTAAGTTTTACCTGGGAGACAATGTTAGTGTTTTGGCTGTTACATCAGCATAGTCTGACTGAGTAACCCAACCCAATCACTACCTTTAAACTCTTCTTAACCTTTTACAATCTTCACCTTATCTTAGGATCATGTCGTATTGGTTCACAACCTAAAGACCCTAGGACTTGGTGAAAGCCAGTTAGGTCCCTAAAACACTTACATTGGTATAATATAGTCTTTACCCCCTTTCGCTAACATATTTCAACAGCAAGGAGTACTCTATAAGTATATGAACTCCCTAAAATAAACTTACCCAGAATCACTCTCACAGTCAGATGTACTTGACTACCGAGATTTGTATGCATAACAAACCCCCTACATGCAGTTTGATCATGACAAAACCCTAGGAACACCGAACCATACAATATCGGGTATATAGGCAATCAGAGACTATATCTCAGGTGCAATTACAGTGATTACACTACGGGGGTGGTCCAGACCAATAAAAATTAAAAAACTGCATACATTCATATTTGCTTATTGGCATTTGAAAGTTGCTAGGTTAGAGGATCCACCCTAAAAAGGTGGGTAGTTGGGGTGCCTAATACCTTCCCCAATTACAACCAAACAGCTTACCCGAATCTCTAAAAAAGTAGACCAAGTTAAGAGTCAATCCTTAAACCTATGGATGATAGGTGTTAGGCATGCTAATACCTAGATCCAAAAATTAAAAAAGGGATTTCTCCCTAGTTAGATTGAAATCTTTCTAGAAGGGGTATTCTCATACCTTGACTTGTATTTAACCCATTTTACATCCAAAGTGGATTAGAATACACCTAAGGTAAGAGATAGAATTGGGATTAAAGGAAAGAAGGACCTCACCTGTGAGCATCACGGAGAGATCAGGTGGTTTGCCAGCCCCACTTCAGGGAACTAGACCCAACTAATTCGGGTCGGCCTTTGAGCTTTTGGTTCAAAGTCGCCACCAACTTGGGTTTTTTACAAGCAAGGTTGGAAGCCTGCCTCCTTTTTAGGTCTATGGGGCCTGAGCCTAGGCACTTGAACCTAGGGTTTAACTCTCTGGTTGGTCTGGTTTCTAGGGATTTAGGTAAGCTATTTGGTTGTAATTGGGGAAGGTGCTAAGCACTCCAATTACCCACCTTTTTAGGGTGGCTCCTCTAACCTAGCAACATTGCTATTTCATTAAATAGTGAAAATTTAAAAAATATTTTTAAATGAATTTTGTTTGTATCAGTATGCCTGAACTTTGTTTAGTACGACTGATCTTTAAGTACACCTGAACTTAATTCCAAATTGGAATTCAAGCGTACTTCCCCAAAATGGGTTTTTTCAATTTTATTTTATGAAAAAGGGCAGGGTTTAGGGCGATTAGAGTTTAAAAAAAAGTTCAGTAGGTCTTTAGAGATAATTAGTCTTTTGATTATTCTCTGTTTGCCTAACAGGGACAAAACTGTAATTTTTTAGTATGCTTGATTTTTCACAGAGTGAAAGTTCAAGCATACTGCTTTGGATAGGCCCTACTTAATTTTTGAAATCAATTCCAGATTCTAGAATTTACTCAAGAAGTATGTTATAGTGGTTTTATATATCAATGGGTTGCTATGAACTTTTAGACACCTGGGAACAAATAGATATATCATCCTAATTAGGTACGCCTGAAATACACGTGTGCCTGATCTTTCACAGAGTGAAAGATCAGGTGTACCAACTCAAATGATCCCCACTCAACCTTTGTGAAGGAGGTCTTTATGAGCTAACACAACATCCAGGGATAATTAGAAATTTTTTATTCTGGTACACCTAAAACACAGGCACGCCTAATCTTTCATAGAGTGAAAGATTAGGCATACTTTGTGTTTTTCAGAAATCCAACAAGTGTTTTTTGGATTTTTGAGCAATCATCCGAGGTCCACTGACCATGGGGATTTTCAGGAGTGTGGGTGATTATGTTAGAGAGGCCTCTGAGAAGGCCCAACCCTCAGGGACAAGGTGGGACCCTCTTTTGGATTTGTCCAAATGGGTGAATACTGTGTTTTTAACACAGATTTGAAAATGAAGGCAAGGTGGTGGGACTCATTTCTCGAAATGTAAAAATGGGACAGACCTCAAATTTGGTAGGGAAGTCAGGGAGTGAAGTGTACATTCCTAGTTTAAATTTGAGACTCTAATTCCATATATATGCAAAGTTATGGTATGAACAAGATGGGTAACTCACTAAAAGCAGATTTTGGACAGCAATGAGTATATTTGAAAATAAATACTA
The DNA here is from genome assembly GCA_025762735.1 of Platanus orientalis. Lineage (NCBI taxonomy): Eukaryota > Viridiplantae > Streptophyta > Magnoliopsida > Proteales > Platanaceae > Platanus > Platanus orientalis. The sequence goes on from JAOXJP010074823.1 coordinate 14,367, forward strand.
GAAAAAATAACAAAACATGATAAAAATACACACAAAAATTCAATTGGATGTCCAAATTAATTAACTAAACAATAGAAATAGAAACATAGCTGAATTCATTTTTCAGGGAAAATAATAAATCAAACACTAACGCTGATTTTTTTATAAAGTGTGAACACACTATTTAGGGAAGAAAGTTTGGCCTATTTTTGGACTCAGGTGATGTCCTCTTGGGCCCAAATTTGGCATGTTTGTGGGTTAAAGTGTCAGTGACACATAGCCCAAATCACAGATCCTCATTCCTCTTTGTGAGATAGGAGTAAGTTTCATATTGTAAATGTCCAAAAAAACAACATAGGGGGGAAACAATCCTAAGTTTCACTAAGAGGTTGACAATTGGACTAAGGATATGGAGTCATTATAGCATGGGGACCTACTAAAATCAAAGAGGAGAGGGAGAGGGGACCAACATGACCATGTGGTCTCCTTCTTTCTTTCTTTTCTCTTTCTTTCTTTCTTTTCTTCCTTTTTATTTCTTTCTTTTTTTGGATTTTTCCTCTCCAATGAATTAGAGGGGTTTATAAGTGGGGACCAAAGGAGGGGTCAAGTGGCAATGAGGGAGTGGGAAGAGATAAGGGTGAGGTGGTTGGAAGGGAGGAGAAAGAAATGGGTGGAGGGGAAGGGGGTGAGGTGTGTGGCCAGGGTGGGGAGGTGAGGGTGAGTGAGGGGGTTTGTTGAGGTGGTGGAAGCCGGTGGAGGCTTCTAGAAAAAGGGGGTGAGGTGTTTGGATGGGGTGAAGGAGTGGGAGAGGTGGTGGGCCCCTTTGCCATGT
>JAOXJP010074834.1:0-15177 GCA_025762735.1 Platanus orientalis
AGAGAGAGAGAGAGAGAGAGAGAGAATGATGTTCAAAACACTAAATAAGCACTCCTTCGTCAAAGATGATCTCTGGAAATTCCCATGAGCTGCCCGCTCCTCTATTTTCTTTCCTATTATTTTTTGTTGAGAAAACCCTCTCTACTTGTTCGTTGAAGCACACACATATATATAAGGAGATAGTACCATGAGTGGCAACCTTAACACACACTCTCACATGTCTTTGTAGAGTGGAGCGGGTTAGTCACAATTCATCCCAAATCTTAGGGCATCTGATTGTTCTGTTTCTGTTTTTTGAAACAAGACATTGTGAAGCCCTTAAATTTTGTAATATTTCAACAAGAGATCCAAATGAAGGAGTAAAAACTGATGGTATAGGACATTATGCTTTGATGATCCTCATATGTGTATGCCTTATGCTTTTGATATCTATAAGTATCTTTGCTCCATAGAGGTGAGGAAGGGGTAACTTATTTTATTTGATGTTTTAGCTCGTGGGTTTTGATTCTCGATTGTGAAGGAGTGGGTTAACCATTTATCGGTAATTGGATTGAGGATTTAAAAAGATTTGGTTTAATCTTTTTTGCTTATGTTTGTTATATGTTGATTGTTTTGGGTATGGTTTTTCTTTGGTTATGAAGTGAATTGAGAGTTTCCTATATGACAGTAGCCATCGTAAAATAATTGCAGTGCATCCTTTGATGCAAGGGTATAATTCCAAGAGAGAGAGAGAGAGAGAGAGAGAGAGAGAGAGGAGGATAGTGTCCACTCCCCTTAACTAACACTAATCTCCACTCCCCATTAGGGCGAGCACATCCATGCCAAAAATTGATATGCTCCCCCCAAAAAAACACATCAGCACCAAAAAGTGATATGCTCCCCCCCAAAAAAATGTAAATCACTTTTTGGTGCTGATGTGTCCGCCCCTTAATAGGGAGCGGAGGTTAACAGTTTTTAGGGGAGTGGACACAATCGTCTCTAGAGTGAGCGGGGTATTTTTGGGTTGGAGGGGGTGTGGGAAGACGACAAAAAAGAGAATGAAGAAGATAAGGATATTTTAGGGTTTTTAAAAAATATTGCTTTTTGTAACTCTCTTTGGTGCTTCTTATCTTCATTATACTGCGGATAAAACAGGTTCTCCTATAATTGGAGCAGATTATTTGTTTGACAAGTAAGTTAAGAATTAAATATAACACCCTATCTAACCTCTGAGCAAGTCTCGATAATCTACAGTAATAAAAATACATTATCATGAAACTGCTTTCAAAATATCACACTTATTTAAAAATCCAACCAAATACGGATTGGAGCTTTAATTTTTTGTATACGTGTTGCGCTGTAATCATTTTAATACATGTTAATGTAGTTTAACTTATTATTGATGATCTTGGCACTTATTGGGACACATTTTATCAGCATGTTGCTTGGTATATCATTTTTATTTTGAACTCAGTAAAACCATGCAACTCCAAGTAAAAAAAAAAAAAAAAAACCCTCATGGTTCATGTTAAGATTTGTTTCGGTTATTTACAACTCAGCTGTAAGCTAATTCATCAATTTCAGCAGTCAGCACAGCAGCACGTGCTCTACTAAAAACTAATAAAAAAAGAGAGGAAGGAATAAAGAAGGGTTCGAAAGGAGATCGCATAGCTGCTGCGCTAGGGTTTTTCGACTCCGAAAATCAGACCAGCTTGTAGGTAAACTTCTATTTTTTATTTATTTATTTTCATTTGGATCATCTCTCCTTATCGAGCTAAGGGTTTGCAGGGTTTTTTCTGGTTCTTTGCATTCTCTCTTCATTCTTTCCGTCGCAGTTGCAGCCATGGCGGATGGTTACTGGAATCGACAACCACCTTTGCATCCTTCGGCGGGCATAACCAAACGCCCACGCGCGGACTACGGTAAGTTCTTTATCCCTCTTTCTCTGTGTTGGGAAACCAGAAACTCAACGTCAGATTCTTACTTTACTGGACATGCTTATGTTGTTTGAACTTTTGATGAATCTCTATGTAATGATTTCTTGATTATTTTCTTTTCTTTTCTGTTTATATACTATTACTAGTCCTTTGGAACTTTGGTTGTGCAGTGGTTCTTTATATCTTATGGATTTTTTTTGTAATGATTTTTTTAATTTATTTTATTAGTAGTCCTTTGGAATTCATTGAATGTGGTTTGGTTCTTTGCATGTTTATTTCTGCCTCATAAATGGTCGTGCTTATCGGTTTAGATTGGCTAAAATTTCATGAGAACACAAATCTTGGGATGGTAAAAGGAAGAACGTTTTTTTTGGTTCTGCCAAACTTCATTCTGCAAAAGCTTGACAGTGAAAACAGAGAATAATACTTGATTGAATCCTGACACATTAGATGGCTCTTATGAGTTGTGAGTCAGACCATATTTACCACGAAATTCATTTCTCACATGAATAGATGTTTCTCAAGGAAATCTATTCTGGGGCGTTTGCCATTTCTGTTCACAGGGCCCAGGTTAATCATCCGATTTAGAGGGTGTTTCTTGTTAAACTTCTTGTATTGTTTCCTGCACCCCTTTCCCTTTAACTAGAGTTAAACCTTCAGATGACATCGTTATTCGATGACAGATTAGCTGTGATTAAAACTTCACTAATGTCCTAATGGAGTTTTCTGTGTATCTGAGTTTTTGAGTCTACTTGTCAAGCTTTTGAGCTATATTTCATTTCATTGATTTGAAGTTTCACGATCACAAATATAAATTTGTTTTGTATCCTTCTTCTTATGCAATAGTTCTTCGATTTTATTTCACAAAGATTAACAATATCATGAGTAGTACATGATTCTTTTTTCTGGATAACTTACTTCAGTTATTGTACCCTAGTTTTTAGTACGTTAGACTTGCAATCTGTGGGTGGTTGACAGGGGACTGACATTTCTTAGTTTTATAAACTATCTGTCAATATATAGATGCATGCATAAATTGATAAAAGATTATTGATCATAGTTTTTAATATTCCTTTTTTCTCCTTCAATTTTATTAATCCAAGTTCCAGTTTTTTCTTTTTGATGATGATTATATATATTTTTTATTATTTCTTTTTTCCCCTTCAATTGTAGTAATCCAAGTTCCAGTTTTTTCTTTTTGACGTTGCTGTATTCTGTCTGGGACTGGGACCTGTGTGTATATTTGTTATGATAGTGAATCCTATTGTACTCAATGATGGAAACATATTAATACAAGTAGCTCCATGGATTTTGTACCCTGCATAGATTGCTTCACAACAATTACTCCTTGAAACAGGAGGTAGAAGAGATCCATCTATATATCGAGGCTAGAATCTTCTCCTCGATTGTCGACACCATTGATGCTGTATCTTTAAATATTCATGAATTCCTCTCTTTCCAAAGACACCAACAAACAACAAAAGGAACACATTCCAATATTTCCCTTCCTTTCTTGCTCAAGGCTCTCCCCAGCCCAAGACTCCAAACCAAAATCAGATCTAGCACAAATTTTGGAGTCACCCAACAGGCCTTAAACGCTTCGGCATGGACCACCATATCAATGAGGCCACAGTATAGTGGATGAAAAGATGGCTAATAGGTTTAGCCGCTTGGTAGCACATATAACACCTATTTAGCATGACCCACCTTTTGAAATCAGATGGTCCATGGTCAACACTTGATCCAAGCAGGCCAGTCAAAGGGGAAAAAAAAGAAAAAATAACGCCTTCAGTGGGATGCTGGATTTTCACATAAGCCTTGCCAGGAAGTTCCCCTCCCCCTACCATTTTGAATTGAAGAATGGAAGGATTTCACTGAAAATACATCTCCTTAAGTGCCTTGCAAAAGCCACCAGTCTACGTTATTTTGATAACGAAGATGCACCTCCTCTAGCCACTGTAGAAGCCTAGAGACCTCTACTACCCAGTTATTAATATTTCATCTAAACTACAAGTTCAAATCATATGATCTTTGACTGCCCCCTCTTCTTTGTGGCAAGCCTGGAAAGAGAGATGTAAACTTTGGAGTGGAACATGGCTGCACCACGCATTTGACTAGATATTCATCCTCTCTCCATTGTTCACCTTAAAAAATACAAACTTAATGAAGGCCTCGTACACCTTTTATATCCCTTTTTATAAGCTTGTCCCATAAGTTCCATCCGGGATTCTAACTTCTATCCGTCTCCCCATGCTCAGATTCAATTACCTTGCTCCGTAATTTATCTTTCTCCTCCTCTTAATGCCACAACCTTTTCTTAAGAAGGGTTGTATTCATTGCTCTTAAGAAGGGTTGTATTCATTCTCACTTCCTCTATAGGGCAACTAATATCCTTCCAGTTCATTAGGTGGTAGCTTCTGCCTCTATCCACATTGTTCTATAAAAATTCTCTTTGCTCATGGGTCTCCATGAACTCAAAAATCTTGGGATTCCTATGTGTGCATTGAGGGCGATTCCATGGTGGTTATTGGTTGGGGTTTGGGTCATTCTTATCGCTGTTGGAAATATGCAAATTTGATTCATTAGGTTCGTGATTTGGTTGTTTCTTTGAATATTTCTCTCTCATGTCTAGAGATCTCAAAATGTTTTAGCTGATAAAATTGCTAATTGGGGGTGGGTGGGTTTGGCAAATGTGTTTAGATCCAATGTAATGCCGGAAATCTTGGACTGAAGCCTTAGGGGGCTGCCTTCTTGTATTGTATGTCTCTTTTCTCCTTTTTCTAATGAAGTCGTTATTTATCAAAAAAAAAGAAAAAAAGAAACAAAGAAAAAAAACTTCTCCATTTCTGTTTAGCATTGAAGCTGGGGCAGAATAGAACAATAAATGATAAATGGACAGACTAGAAAGGACACTATTAAGCAGAGTGATCCAACCTCTCTGTTTGTTTAAAATATATTTGATTATAAATGAACCAAATATGGATATGCCAATATCTGGATCCTACTCGGTTTATTTGCATCCCTAGAGATGAAGAAGTAAGGAGGAAGAAAGAGATGTCAAAGAAGGGAAGAAAGTGGGTTTGTTGGGGATGGAAGACGGGAGAGAAAGGGATAGAGAGAAGAGGGACTTGGCAAGAGAGAGAGAGAGAGAGAGAGAGAGAGAGGTAGGATATCAGTCTAAAGTGGCTGATCCCTGCAGAAAAATTAAAAGGGTAATTCAAGATCTCGGGTGGGTTAAATAGTGACTAACAGTATGGTAATCGTGGGCTGAAATTTGGGACAAGACAGTGGCTGTTTTGGAGGCAGACTTAGGATCGAAGTGGGACAGGGTTTGGGCCACAATAAGGACTGATTCAGGGGTTTGAATGAGTGGAATAAAGGAGGCTGAATTGGGCAAACAGTAGGTAGTTCTGAGTATAAAACAGGGCTGACAGAGGAGGTGTAAACTGTAGGTGAAATAGTTCAAGTATGGGGCTGATAGTTAGAACAGAAAGGGTTCAAATCTGGACCAGAAATAGGTGACGACAGTAGGCTGAGATTGGCACTACCTGTAGCTATTCTAGTACCAGACACTAGGGTACTCATGGGATAGGGAATGGACTTAATCTGGGCTGATTTAGGCTGAGAATGGAGGGTAGAAAGGGGTGATCGTGGGACTGATTTATGGGAGAAACAGGGGACTATTTGAGGCTGGATTGGAGTCAGAATAGTGGGAGTTTGGTGGGTTAAATCTGGTGGGACAAAAGGGGCCTGATAAGGTGATAAAAGCTGGATTAAAGAGAGAAAGAAAGAAGGCTGTTTTCTTAGACTGTCACAGAAAACAGTAAAGTGAGAAAAAGGAGGAGGAAAGAGAAGAGAATAGAATAGAAGGGGAGGGGAGCTCACCTGCTCATGGAAGAGATGGATGAAAGAGAGAGAAGGCAGGGATACCACACCCCAAGAGAAAAATCGTGGGATATCACACCCAAGAACCAATTTCAAATTCAAATTTTTTTATTCCTTAATGACTGAAGAATTCGTACACGACGTGTTGGCCTTTATAGGCTTTACAATAGTTTGTAATAAAGAATTCTACTTTAATAAAATTCATAGACTTTATGACTTCTTAAAATAAACTTCCTAAATAGAAAAAATACTTCTAAACATAAGAAAGACCTCTAAAAATAAAAACCTTTAACAGGAAAGGGTCCTAACTAAATAAGACTTCCTTTTTACAAGAAAAGACTCAATAAAAAAATGGGAAAAAAATTGGCCGTCGACCATGACTATTTGGGCCCCACAATGATTCTCCAAGATTTTTAAAATCTGGAAATTTTAGAGATTTTGTCCAGCTCAACCATGGGCCCCACTTTTGTTGATTTTCCACAACCCAAAGGGAACTAATTCAAGGCTGTACTGTCATGGGAAACTTTTTTCAAGCTTCCGTGCTACGCTCGTCTGTGTAAACGGTCCCCAAGCCAACCACCGAAATCATAATAGCATACAAATGACAAGCCACAATAGCATATACGACAATGAATAAAAAGGCAACAATTGTATTAATTATAGGCATCAATACTACAGTCTTCGTGCTAGTGGGGATCACCAGACACATTATGTAGCAACTTTGAGCCACAACTGGTGAAAGGGCAAGGCTCCGAGGTTACACTCCTTGAAGACATGTCACTCCCTCTTAAGGTGTATGCTAAACCTTTTAGGGATTCCTAGAAGCAAATGTCATACCCTCCAAAAAAATCATATTGGGAATAACGAAATTGCCACTAGACTCAAAATATTTACAATGACGCCACTAGATCACATGACAAGGGCCACGACAAAGGAAAATTACTTAAAAAGGGCTACGTAGGGCTTAACCTAAGTACATTCTACCCAAAAAAGACAGGCCATGAGCCATGCGAACAATGCTGGACAACATGGCTATGACACTTTCTCTTACCCATTAAGTTGACGCCTTCGTGGACTTCTCTTCATAGTAGATTTCAATATGCTTGGTGAAGGTGAGTAAGGTGCCGGCTGGTTCCTAGCTGGCTTCTGCATCAAACCCACCCTTCCACTTTATTAAGTACTTGGACTGCATGGGCTTTCCTGGAAGGGCTTGAGAGTTGCGTTTAGCTACAATGCGCTCGACTTCTCGGGAAGGAGTAGTTGTAACATAAGCCATCGGCTGAGTAGGGATGCTTTTGGAGTGGTTTTCCTTGTCAGCATGGTATGGTTTCAGGTTGTTGGCAAGAAAGACTGGATGAAGCTTCTTAAGCCAGGCTAGGAGTTTAACCTTGTAGGAGACATTACCTACTTGTGCAATTATGGAAAATGGTCCTTCATACCACCGAATAAGTCATAGATGGAACTGTCGAAGTCTTTTCACATTGTTGATCTAGAATTTCACGAGCACCAAGTCACACATGTTGAACCTGTTAGGCTTCTGTTTCATATCGACCCACTTCTTCATCCACCTTGAGGTGTACTTAAGATAAGTTCGGGCGACCTCAGCATTGCGTTGCCAATCCTGGGTGAAACGGTAAGCTCTAGGACAACTCCCTTGGTAACTAGTCACAATCATGTTAGGCATGAGGGACTGCTTACTGGTCACAATTTCAAACGGGCTCTTGCTTGTTGACGAGCTCTGGTGTAATAAGTTAAATCAAAACTAGGCAACATCCAACAAATTCACCCTTTTTTTTTGGTTGGCACAAACAAAGTGCCTTGGGTTTTCTTCAAGTAACCTGATGTAGGATGTTATGGGAATCAACAATCCTACTCAAATCAATAAGAGCATAGCCTAAATTGATGCCCACAATAAGAAAGATTGAATCTTGAAAATTTTAAATTGCAGTAAATTTAAGAATAAATTCCAAGAATTCAAAAATCTAACAAAATTAATAAAATTATCAAGAAAAATATTTAAACTAAAGAAGAAAGTATTTAAAGGTGTCAAGAAATTGACTAAAAAGAAGGAATAATTGAAACAATTAGAGAGAAATTGATAGAATCATGAAATCAACCTAAAATCAAGAATGGATGGGTTTGTAATTAAGAAGCCCAAAACATAGGCTGCCCACCTAGGAATTTCCCAAATAACTACTTTATAAAATAAAAATTGAAAAATAAGGGCTGTAAGTATGTACTGCAGTTTGGGTAGGGTTTAGGGTTGGAAATTGGGATTTTTTCAAGAACTTCACGAATTGAGGGCTGAAAATTGGGGGTTTTGGTATTGGATGATAGGAAGGGATATGGGGATACTATATGTAAAAGGAATTAGGTTTTGGTTGGCTGACTTAAAAATAATTTGAATTTTAGTGGGCTGTTCTAAAATTCTGCAACAAGAAAACTTCAAGAAAGAAGAAGAAAGATTGAAAAAAAAATTAATGGAGTAAGAAAATAATGGAAAGAAGTGTTGAGAATAAGAAGGAGAAGAAACTTAGGTTTAGAAGAAAAGAAAAGGACGAAAAAGATAGGCTGCATGTGTGGGAGAGAAGGAGAAGATTGAAGAAAAAAGAGAAGAAGAAGAGAGAAATAAGAGAAACTCACCTAGAAGCCGTGAGAGATGTGGGAGATAGAGAGGTGCTCCACGAGCTGCTCAAACAAAAAAAAATTTCTTTCTATTCAATAATTTGATCGTACAAGTGAGTTTAGAAGGCTTTTATAAGCCTTTTTACAAAAATGATTGAAATACCCTTCCCCCTTGGTGTGTATGGCCAGGGCTAAAAAACCCATAAAAAGTTTAAAAAAATTGTAGAAAAATATTCATAAGCTACCCGACCAACTTTTAATTGGCTCTAATGGCCTTATTACATAGGAAATTATTAAACTACCATTGAAAACAAAAAATTAATTACAGAAAATGTGGACAACTCTTAGATTCTCCTCTTTGGCTTCATATTCTTGGCCTTAGGCTTCCACAAAGGTTCATATTTTTCTATCCATCGCATAGCTATTGCATCAACTCCTATTAGATAGGAAGCTACAGTCTTCTTTAGCTTAAGGTTAATGACATCTGGACATGGCACCATTGTGATCTTTTTCTTCCCATGCTGAAAAGAATATGTATTCTTGAAGCCGTAATGCTGGATCTTTTTGTCAAATAGCCATGGCCTTCCAAGTATATCACAAAAAACTTGATCAATAAAACCTCCAAGTGTATAAGTGACTAAACACCTTTCTCGGATCTGAAGGTTGATGTTGTTCACCCATGCCACCTTGTATAGTGCAGGATGTGGTTCTGTCTTCAGCCCTAGTTTCTTGCATGCTTCCTCAAATACGACATTAGTGCAACTTTCTCCATCTATCACAAGTGAGCATAATTGATTGTTGCACTTAACTCGGGTGATGCAACATGCATGTAGGTAGGTGCTGTGTGTGCATAGGAGATTAACATAGAATCATATGAGTGAATGTAACACCATCACAAAGATTCGTACTATGCACCAAAACAAACAAGACCAGGTAGTTTTCCAATTAAAGTAGATGTGCAATATGAGGGTTAGGGTAAACAAAGTAAAGACATAAAAGAAACCTAACTAATATGCTTAAGATGACCAGCTAAATTTGAGAACAACTGGAAACATGCTTGCTGTCCAAAATTTCTGGGTGTGTAAAAGTACTTAATAAAGTGTTCCAAACAATGGAAATAATGTCAAAGGTGAAAAGTATGATGAGGGGCTGAACCTAGATACTTTAGAGAGTTAATGGACTATTTCCAAAGGTTGGAAAAGGTCATTATGGCTGTCTAAACAGAAAATCCAGCAAACATGCATCTTAGGAATTTTATCAAACATGTAATGTGCAGGGAATTTCAAGTGTATCAATTAGTTGGATTTCATATACTAAAGCAAGGGGTTTTGTAAGGGATCAAAGAGAGATTAGAGGATGATCAACACCTCAAAATAGGGGTTGTAGGTGTTGAAAATACCTAGAAAATTACCCTCTAGCAGTCCCAAACTATGTCAACACAAATTAATTAAAACTACTCAAATAGGGATTCAAAGGAGTGCAGAAAATTAAAGATAACACCTGGAGTTTGTGGTAGGTAGAATCCTTGATATGTGTAGCAATAAACCACCACCGTAAGCCAGCCGAAAATAACGAGGAAGATGGGATTTCATAGCATCCCAAAATCTGCCCAGATTTATGAAGTGCCGCCCCACCTAGAGAATCCCACTTGGGATTTCTCTAGGGCTTCGAAAATTGGAAGCCTCTCCCCTACTAGTAGTGTCTCCTAGCTCTGGTCCAGCCTCTATGAGGTTCGAATCAAGCAAAAATCAAAGATTGTGAAGTTGTTGAAATCTCTTGAGACAAGGAATTTTCTAGCTTGCTGAATTTTGATACAAGTGATAAAATAAAGAAGCAAGAAGGGGAAAATCAACCTTTTAACCCAAAGTGAAGGGGCTGGTCTCCACCACCACTGTTAAAGTTAGAGACTCAAGTCCCTTTCCAGGGTTTTTTTTCTTCACTAGTTGAACCAGAGAAGAAGAAGAAGCAATTTTTTTCAAACTTTATTTCATAGCATAATGAAGGAGGAGGTGTGTGGTTGCTTAAATAAAGCATCCCACGCCTAGGTATTACAAAATTGGGTCCTCTTTGGACCAAGATACCTTCATTAATAGAAAATCCCCAAAAATTACCCCTAAAACAAGTAAGAGACATAATAATCCCTCATCAAACAATTCTAGACCAAACTACCCTCAGACATGTACCCCCCTACAAAGAGACATAAAAAAAAGTGTAGCAATAAATAAAAACACACTACTAACTAATAAAAATAACTCCTAAACATAAAATAATAGTCTCTCGGGCCTGGAATAACATGTGGGGCCCCTACATGAATTAAAACACTAGTTCTGCTCTCCTGCGACACCTTTGGTAGGTCTGAAAAGTACCATTGGACCTGATATCCTCATCATCGGGTTTGAAAAATACTATTACGCTTCCAATCCTCAGACTTCTTAACTTCTCTAGTAGTCACGACTAGATGCAAAACACAAACATGCCTCTCATCCTGCTCTAACTGATACTCTGCTAATGAACGCTCTGCCTCAAGAACTATTTTCTTAATCGGCTCAGAAATCTCAGTCTCATGGTCATCACCTTGAGAATGCTGCCTATCAGATAAACCCACTACTTGCTGAGGACACTGTGCATACAAGTGACTAGTACTCCCGCACTGATCACATGGTTGTCTACCTCCCTGATTAGTAGAATTTGATTGTTGCACTTTAGGAGGTGTAGATGCCTTGCTTGGTTTAGATGATACGGTAGTAACCCTACTAGGCTGCGGTCTAGGTGTTGATCTGCTCATAGAACTACCATAAGCCTGACTCACCACTCTAGGAGAGTTATCAGAAAAGGTCTTCTTATGTTGAACTTCCTTTTCGCCTTTTTCTACCTGATAAGCAACTTGGACAACATCATCAAGTGTCTATAACATCGCATAACGCAACCCTTTTGCAATCTGTGGATGCAAACCACGCCGATGCATGGTTATCACTATGTCATCGTCCCACTTTATCTTGGCACACGCCACCAGACGATAAAATTGAGCGGTATACGTTTCAACTGACGCAGTACCCAGTTGTAGGTGTGTAAGCTCTAAATGCACCCTCTTTTCTGTAACCTAAGGGCTCAAATCTTCTCTTCATGGCTGCTCTCAAGTCTTCCCAATATCTCAGGACACCAAGTCTTCTATGCTCTTCCTTATAAGTCTCCCACCTTATACGAGCTGTATCCTTGAGCTAGGCCTTTGCAAACTGCAAACGCCTCCTCTCTGGAATATCATGCTAAAAAAGAAAGACTTAATGCTGTGGATCCAATCAAGGAATGCACTTGCATCCTGTCCCCCATAAAAATCTGACACAACAAGCTTAACATGGCAATCCAGCTCATGTTGGGCAGCACCATATGGATGCTCAATCCTCTCATAATACTCATGCCTAGGCTGCTCAAATCGCTCCTCATGATTCCTCTTAGGATCACTTCATGTTGGAATTGCTGTGATGATCCTGCACCTTGGACACTATGCGACTGTTATAGAGGAGGAGGATTTTCCTGAATCTTTCCTATCCTACAGAGGTGGTATATGGGCTGTACTGAAAGATTCCAATGGAGGCAATTTCGTGGCAATCATGTTGAGAGTCTTTTGCATCTCCACCTTTTTTGCTTGCATACCCTTCACATCACTCTAGATGTCCTTCATTGTATCTTTAAACTCTAGGATGTCCTTTGCATGCTCATCTGCCATGGTAGATAGTGTATTCACAGTATAGACCATGATTCAAGCTTATGTATCCCTTTCTAGAAGATCCCAAAAAATTGTGAAATAACCGTGCATCTTCTGAATGAGTTTTATCGGCCTATTCTCTTATAGGGTATGTCCTAGAATAATTAGGGACACAAATAAAAGCTCAATGATTTAAGAGATTGGGATGTATTCAATTCAAGGTATGCACTAAAATTATTTAAAAGCTTTTTAGAAGACCCTAATTTAATTTTGGGGCTATTTAACAGTTTTAGGGTAGGCCCGAAAATGATTTAGAAGCCTTGAAATATGTCCTAAATTAATTTGGGGCACTTTTGAAAGAGCCCTAAAACAAAGAACAGTGTAACACAAGGATATTATGGAATGTAAGGTTTAGGAGTAAGGAGAAAATTAGGTTTTTATTCAAGAAAGAATCCCCAACTAATAAGAATTACCTGGAAAACCTGGCTTTGATACCAAATTTGATGGAGGATGTTATGGGAATCAATAATCCTACTCAAATCAATAAAGATCATAGCCTAAATTGATGTCCACAATAAGAAAGATTGAATCTTGAAATTTTAAATTGCAGGAAATTAAAGAATAAATTCCAAGAATTCAAGAATCTAACAAAATAAATAAAATTATCAAGAAAATAATTAAACTAAAGAACAAAGTATTTAAAGGTGTCAAGAAATTGACTAAAAAGAAGGAATAATAGAAGAAATTAGAGAGATTGATAGAATTATGAAATCAACCCAAAATTAAGAATGGATGGATTTGTAATTAAGAAGCCCAAAACGTGGGGACACCTTTCTACCCACAGGAATATCCTAGATAACTACTTTATAAAATAAAAAAATTGAAAAATAAGGGCTATAAGTATGTATGGCAGTTTGGGTAGGGTTTAGGGTTGGAAATTGGGATTTCTTCAAGAACTCTATGAATTGATTGATGAAAATTGGGGGTTTTGGTTTTTGGATGATAGGAAGGGATATGGGGATGCTATGTGAAAAAGGAATTAGGTTTTGGTTGGATGATTTAAAAATATTTTGATTTTAGTGGGCTGTTCCAAAATTCTGCAATAAGAAAACTTCAAGAAAGAAGAAGATTGGGAAAAAAAAATAATGGAAATAATTGTTGAGAATAAGGAGAAGAAACTTAGGTTTAGAAGAAAAGAAAAGGACGAAAAAGATAGGTTGCACGTGTGGGAGAGAAGGAGAAGATTGAAGAACAAAGAGAAGAAGAGAGAAAAATAAGAGAAACTCACCTAGAAGCCATGAGAGATGTGGGAGAATGAGAGGTGCTCCACGAGCTGCTCAAACCAAAAAAAAACCTCTTTCTATTCAATAATTTGATTAGAGGCTTTTATAAGCCTTTTTACAGAAGTGACTAAAATACCCTTCCCCCTTGGTGTGTATGGCTAGGCCTAAAAAACCCAGAAAAACACTTTAAAAAATTGCAGAAAAATCAAGAAAACATTCATAAGCTACCCTACCAATTTTTAATTGGCTCTAATGGCCTTATTACATAGGAAATTACTAAACTACCCTTGAAAATAGAAAATTAATTAAAAAAATTTGTGGACAACACTTAGATTCTCCTCTTTGGCTCCATATTGTTGGCCTTGGGTTTCCACAAAGGTTCATATTTTTCCACCCATCGCATAGCTATTGCATTTAATCCATTATAACACTCAGTTTGGCCATCGGTTTAAGGATGCCCTCTTGTCGAGAAGTTCAGTTGTGTCCTGTAAAGCTTGAAGAACTTAGTCTAGAACCGCTCGGTGAATCTTGGGTCTTGGTCACTCACAATGTTTTGAGGCACGTTGATGCAAACATCGAGGATCGTGACACACCTTTTAGGGTGTACCAGTGTAGGAGGAGGAGCCTCGGGATTTGGTTCAAGTAGGGCGGTTGCATAGGGTCCACTTACATCAGCTGCATGGGGCCCACATGGAGCACTATTGGTTTAGGTCGTGGCAGGCTATCACATGAAGCACTATTAGTTATTTTTAGGTATTTAGTCTATGTCTTTTGTGTTTTGACGTCATGAGTATTCTGTAATTGTTTAAAGGGGGATATTATAGTCTTTTTTCTTGACGCTCTTATATTTATTAGAAGGTGAGATCGTGGGTTTTGGTTTTGAAAAGGGAGAATTGACATGGGGCTTCTATTTTGGAAGGAGACGAGCTTATTTAGAGATGGCCCCCTCTTGTATTGAAATCAGTGAATAATATTATGATTTCTTTGTTGCCGTTTCAAGCGCTGGATGAAGCTTCGACTTGTGACTGGTCTAGCCCTAGGTGTGACTCCTAGTGGTGATTTCCGAGGTGCAACTCCTCTTCACCAGGTGAGTTCCTTCCTCCACCTTCCTCTTCATCCTTCCCACACCACCTCATCATCTACTTCTTCTTCTTGCTTGTACCCAACCATGAGGTGCTGCCCAACCTAAGCCTCCTTCTTTACACCTCTGTTTTTTATCATGAACATCTCCTAAACCCACTCAAGCGCTACTGCAGACTTTCCACTACAAACCTATGTTCTATCGTGGGTGTTCTTGACACATAAACCTTTGTATTTTACCTATTGCTGATCTATTCTTACAGTCTGATTCATGGAAGAAATCCTGCTGTTAAACGACCTGCCATAAACAGAGTTTAAAATCCCTTGTAAATCCTTGCTGTCAAGACCTCTTAGACCCTACCCTGTAAACCAAAACAATCTCAAATAACCCATATTTTCTGTTATTGGTTAGGCCATAAACCTGGGTGTGGGTTGTTGGAGCTCTGAAATAGTTTGCTGTTCTTACTCATTCATCAGAAAGCCTACTATGTGTTTAATAAAAGTCCTCAATTGGAATCTGTCCTATACCTTAACACCTGAACCTGTGCTGACACTATATCAAACCTAGACCCTACCCTTTTGTTGATAGTAAATTAACCAACTCTCCCAAAGCCTTAAGGTGTTAGGAGATGCACAAATTAATATACTTCAACACCCCCCTCCCCCCCCCCAAGGAGGAACACTG
>JAOXJP010074845.1:0-15176 GCA_025762735.1 Platanus orientalis
AGGATTGCTTCTCCAGCTGCATTTCTTTCTCCAAATCCATATCCTCCATGAACTCTCTCATATCCGCCACTAGTTTTTCCCACGTGTCCATTTAAGTCACCTCCTATAAATATTCTCTCAGACTCAGGAATTCTCTGAACTAATCCATCCATGTTTTCCCAAAATTGTTTTTTAGTAGTTTCATCTAGTCCTATCTATGGTGCATAAGAACTAATTATGTTGATTATCTCTTTTTCTAAGATAAGTTTAATTGCTATAATCCTATCATTTATTCTCTTAACATCTACAATTTCCTTCTTTAGATCTTTATCTACTATTATTCCACTTTGGCTTTGGCAATAATGATGATGACGATGATGATGACGATGATGATGATGGATGATGGGTGATTCCAACTTATCTTCCACTTTGGCTTGGGCAATGACGGTGATAATGATGGATGATGACAACAATGATGATGGATGATGATGATGATGATGGCTCTAGCAATGACAACATCAAATAGAAGAATCCCCAACAAGAACATGTTTAAGAGCCCCCAACAAGAATAGATCTGGAAGCTAAGCAACACGAGAACTGCTTTGAGGACACTCTTGATTCCTCTCATTCGTCCCCTTCATTGCAGCGAGCCTTGATTCTCTCCTTCCTCTCCAGTGATGAAACAATTCTAACGTCTCTGCAACACTTAGGTCAAGAAGAAAGACAACAAATTGAAGCTCGATAGGAGCTTAAAGTGAAAAACAATGGCATAAAAACCAAAAATGATTCATGATTCCAATACAAAACCTGGATATTGAGCAGAGCCGTTCTTGGTGAAAAAAATCTTAGAAACCCCTCTTCGTTATTCCGTTTTATCCAAAGAAAGAGTGGATACCCAAAGAACGCCTAAAAGAAAAAATAAAATACGCGATCTATAGAAGGGTTGCTCCTCTACTTAAAGGCCACGGCCTCCTCCCGTTGACGCTGCCTAAACAATCACAGTCATTAAATCTGATTCTGACGTATGTATTTTATTGGCGTTATGAGATGATGGAAAAAAATATGCCTTTTAGCGTCA
The DNA here is from genome assembly GCA_025762735.1 of Platanus orientalis. Classification (NCBI taxonomy): domain Eukaryota; kingdom Viridiplantae; phylum Streptophyta; class Magnoliopsida; order Proteales; family Platanaceae; genus Platanus; species Platanus orientalis. The sequence goes on from JAOXJP010074845.1 coordinate 1,058, forward strand.
ACTTTTAAGTTTGACACGAAAAGGTTGCCGCTAAAAACACATTTTCTTGTAGTGGAAGGATTCCATAGGTGGCGTGCTTGGATTAATTACCCAATAGAATTTTTGGATAACATTACCCAATAGATTTGGACTTATATTCTCCTAGGTCAGTTATGTGAACATTGATTTCAATCTTCGTTATTAACTCATTCCTTTAAACCTTGGAAATTGGTAGCCTTGGAATGACATCAATGGAAAAAACCTAGTTGATCCTCTTGTAATGGTCCATCTATACCCCAAGGAACTGTAAGAAAACCTGATTTTAAGCAAATAGCTCTTTTTCCACTAACATTTCCAGCTACAACTTGGGCTAAGTTAACCGAAATCTAACTAACCAAATGCTGGCATATTCAGGTCTTGGGCTGAAATTTCTTGAGGTCAGCTTGGCCCTAGGTTAAGCCTTAGTCAACCCAATCCAATCTAAGCCTAATAATACCTAATAGGATGTATTCATTGCATGAACGTGTATGTAAAGACATCCAATAAGTTGCAATCTAGTGCTTAAAAAATCTTAACCTTTGAGGATTTGAGTTAGTGCTACCATATTCATTTAATTGGATTATGCGTCATATAAGTTTACAGACCCAATCTGGCCTAAATCAAATCAAACCAAACCAAACAAATATAAGGTTAAATAGATTAGCCATCAGTTAGGGTCCTTTTAACTTTTTTTTTTGTAAGTAGGTGAAGATGGGATTTGAACCCAGGTTTATTGTACAACACCCACAAACTTTACCAACTTAACAAGCCGGCATCTTTGTTAGGTCCCTTTAATATGAGCAAACCGGACCCACATGAGTTGCATCCCTCATGAAATCCTTAGAGACAGCTATATGGGTTTCCATATCACTAATAGTAATTCAATTTACCTGTTTTGAAATGTGTTGCTTGACATCATTGTCAGTAAGCTCAACACCATTTGATTTCACGATGAATGCAACTGGAACCTCACCAGCTATATCATCCTTCATGATGGAACATAACTGGTGTCATAATAAGAATCAAAACCGAATGAATGTACATGAGGTATATGTACATGACTTACTACATCTAGGATTTTGGGATGCATGAGGAACAAGTTTTCGAGCTCGGTAGGGGCCACATTGAATTGTTTGTCATTTATCATTACAATCAATTGTTCTACAATGAATATCTTATTATCCTCATCGATGTAGCCAATATCCTAGGTATGTAACCAACCATCCTTAATGATAGCTAACGAAAGTTTAGAGGGGGTGGGTTTTCCTAGTAAGCAAAGGATTCTATAGGTAGCGTGTTAGGATTGGAAACTTAGAAGATTTTCTTGGTAACATTACCCACTAGATCCAGACTCATTTTCACCTAGGTCAGTTGTGTGAACATTGGTTGCTAGCTTCCCTATTAACTTATTCCATGGAACCTTGGAAGTTAGCAGCCTTGGGATGGCGTCAATGAAAAAGACCCGGTTGATCCTCTTGTAATGGTCCACTGACACTGCGAAGAACTTAAGAAAACTTGACTTTTAGCAAATAGCTCTTTTTCCACTGACATTTCCAGTTGCAACTTGGCGAGGTCAACCGAATCCACCTAACTAAATGCTGGCTTATTCAGGTCTTGGGTTTAAATTTCTTGACGTAAGCTTGGCCCCATGTTAATGCCTAGTCAACCCAATCCAATCCAAGAGTTGTGATACATAATAGGATGTATCTTGTGTAGCTATGTGTAAGTAAAAGCATATACAATTAAGTTTTATCTAGTGTTGAAGACATCTAAATGTTCACATATTTGAGTTAGTACTGCCATATTCATTAAATTTGATTTTGCATCATATAGTTTACAGGCTGAACCTAGCCTGAATTAAGGCAAACCAAACTGAGTTTATATAAGGTTAAATATATTAGCTATGGGTTGGGTCTACTAATCCAAGCAAACTCTCTTGAGTTGTATCCCTTATGACATCCCAAAAGACAACTATATGAGTTCTATATCACTAAAAGTAATTGATTTTTACCATTTTGAAAAGTATTGCTTGAATTCATCCTCTGTGAGCTCACTACCATTTGATTTCACAATGAATGCAACTGGAACCTCACCCATGATATCATACTTCATGCTAGAACATAGAAAATCAAAATTGGTGTCATAATAGGAATAATAACTGAATGAATGTACATGATGTACTAGACTTATGGGACATCAACTGTATCTGTGATTTTGGGATGCATGAGCAAGGTTTCAAGCTTGGAAGGGGCCACATTGAATTCTTTGTATTTGATCAATTCAATCAATCATCCTACAATGAATAAGTCATTATCCTCATTGATGTAGCCAACATCTTGGGTATGTGACCAGCCATATTTATTGATGATTTGATTTATGGCCTCTGGATCATTAAAGTAACCTAAACGAAAAGGGTAGATACCTCATTTTAATTTCTACTTCAGTAAATTTAAACATAATAAATTTCTTTACATAGTAGGTGACAAAAGCTTAGAGGGGTTATAGTAGTAAGCTAGGATTCTACAGGTGGCATGCTAGGATTGGTTACCTAGAAGAATGGCTGGATAACATTACCCGGTTGATCCAAACTCATTTCTCCTAGGTTAGTTACGTGAACATCAGTAGCTAGCTTCACTATTAACTTATTCCATGGAACCTTGGAAGTTGGAAGTCTTGGGATGCCATTGACAAAAAAGACCTAGTTGATCTTCTTGTAATGGTCCACCTACACCATAAAGAACTGTAAGAAAATCTAAGCAAATGCCTTTTTGCCATTGACATTTTCTGTAGCAACTTGTGCCTGGTCAACCAAAACCCAACTAACCAAATGTTGGCATATTCAGGTCTTGGGCTAAAATTTCTTGAGGTTAGCTTCACCCCAGGTTAAGCCCTCAGTCATCCTAATCGAATCCAAGCCTAATGATACATAATAGGATGTATCTCTTCCATGTATGTGTATGTACAAGCATATACAATAAAGTGCAATCTAGTGTTTAAGATATCTTAATGTTCAAAGATTTGAGATAGGACTACCCTATTCATTTAATTTGATTTTACATCATATAGGTTTACATGTCCAATTTGGCCTGAATCAAGCCAAGCCAAACAAATTTGATATAAGGTTAAGTTGATTAGCCATGGGTTGGATCCTCTATTCGAGCAAACCCACTTGAGTTGTATCTCTTATGACATCCCTAAAGATAGCTTTATAGGTATCCATATCACTAAAAGTAATTGAATTTTCCTATAATAAAATATATTGCTCTACTTCATTCTTTGTGAGCCCACAAACAGTTGATTTCACGATGAATGCATTTGAAATCTTGCCGGTGACATCATCTTTCATCTTAGAACATAGAAAATCAAACTTGGTGTCATAATAGGAATTAGAAGTAAATGAAAGTACTTGACTTACGAGACTACAACGACATATGTGATTTTGGGATGAATGAGGAGCAACTTTTCAAGCTCAGTAGGGCCACATGAGATTCTTTGTATTTGATCATTTCAATCAGTTGTTCAACAATGAATAGCTCATTATCCACATCGATTTAGCCAAAATCCTAACTATGTAACCAACCACCTTAATTGATGTCTTGCTCTAAGGCCTGTGGATCATTAAAGGTTCCTGGACGAAATGGGCAGATACATCATTTTAACTTTTACTTCAGTAAATTAATAAATAAATAAATAAAATTATTTCAGTAGCTAACGAAATTTTAGAGGGGGTTATCCTATTAAACAAGAATTCTGTAGGTGGCGTGCTAGGATTGGTATCCTAACATATTTGTTGGGTAACATTACCCAGTAAATATGGACTCATTTTTTCCTAGGTCAGTTTCGTGAATATTGGTTTCCAGCTTCACTATTAACTCATTCCATGTAACATTAGATGTTGAAAGCCTTGGGATTGCGTCAATGAAAAATGCTCAGTTGATCCTCTAGTAAGGTCCGACCTACACCACAAGGAATTGTAAGAAAACCTGATTTTACAATCTGAGGGTGATAAGCAAAAGAGAATTATACATGAAACATGTGTGGGATGTTATAGTATGAAGGTGATAAATAGAAGAGAATTGTAGTTTGGTACCCATCATTTTTCATAATGTCTTCCATAAATAACTGACAAACTTGACATCGCGGTCAGACACTATGGACTTGGGTACCTCATGTAACGGATTACTCAACAAAGAATAGATAAATGACCTTGGAGGCATCCAAAGTTTTGGCACATGATATGAAGTAGGCTATTTTGGAAAAACGATCCACTACCACTACCACTACAATGGAATTGTACTACCTCAGGGAGCAAGGAAGGCCTAACACAAAATCCATACTTACATCCTACCATGGAATGTGAGGTACTAACAAAGGTGAATATAGTCCTAAACTCTACTTCCTCTACTTTTCCATCTAACAAGTATGAAATTACTCTATAACTTTTGCCACATCCTGTTTCAAACTGGGCCAGTATAAATAATCATCAACTAGAGCAATGGTTTTATCTTGACCAAAGTGGATAGTTACGCCACCTGCATGCATCTCCCAAATCAGAAAGTCTCTCACTGAAGTGGGAGGAAGGCACAAACGCGTACCTCTAACGAGATACCCGTCATGAAGCACATACTCTCTACTCCTTGTTGGTTGATTGTCCTGAAAGGAATAGAAAAAGTAGCTGAAATCTGGATAACACTCATAATCAACTCTGATACCAAATCTGATGCAACATACATGTAAATGACTGATTGCATGTCATATAAGATTAAACATAAAGGAGCACAAGAGATGTAGCACAATGACCAAGATTCCTACTAGCACAAAAACATGCAAATCTAGGTGAGTTTTCAATTATATTAGGTATGCAATATTGAGAGTCAGGATAGACAAAGTAGTAACACAATTAAACCCTAAGTTATATGTTGAGAATTACCAACTTAGAGAATAAATAAATTTATGTTTGCTGTCTAAAAATTCTGGGTATGCAAAACAAGAGTTTGGAATAAGAAAATAGTGCAAACACATGTGATAAGATAAGAATAGGCTAGGGTTTTGTTCCAAAGTGATTTATAACCCTAATAAACCTTTTCCAAAGAATTGGAAAGTTCCTAGGGACTATTCATATAGAAAATCCAACAAGCATGTGGTTTAGGAATTTTATCAAACATGTGACATGATGAAAATTTCAAGTGTTTCAAATAAAGGGGATTAGTGGGTTAAACTATAGGGGTTTGTAAGGTCTAATAAAAGGCGAGGTTAGGGGTTAGTTAGCCCAACAAAACGTGGGCTGTAGGTCATAGAATACCTAGAGAAATAATCCAAATAGTCCACAAAAATATGCCAACACTACCACTTAACTACTAATCAAATAAGGAATCAAAAGAAGCTGAAAATTGAAAAGTATCACCTGATTTTTGTAGTAGATGACATCCTTGATGTAGCCTGGCAATAGTCTCCATTAAAGTGCACGAGAAGACCACTTGAAACAGCCCGAGTTGAAGATGATCACAATCTGCGCAGAAAATAGTTGTGTTGCCCCACCTAGTGAATCCCATTTGGGATTTCTCTAGGGTTTTGAAAATTAGACCACACTCCACAAAATGAGGTGTTGCCCAGGTTTATAGAAGACCCTAGAGTGTTTGAATTGAATCGAATCTCCACACTTTTAAGTTGCTAGATTAAAACTCCAAGGTTGGAAAATTTTCTAGATTTCAATAAAATTGAGAAAACATAAAAATAAGAAAAGAGGAAGAAAGGATAGCCCTTTTAACACAAAGGGAAGGGGCTGACCTCAACCACCACTATTCACTTAGAGCTAGTCCAAGTCCCTTTTTAGGGTTTTCTTCAAGTTCTTCATGTCAAGAGAGAAGAGAGCAACAAATTTTCAAAGTTTTATTCATTAAAAAAAAAGAAAAAAAGGGGGCGTAGGGTTGCTCTTATAGAGCATCCCACACCTAAGGTATTACAAAAATTAGGTCATTTAGACCATAATATCCTTAGTCAAATAATTCCTCCTTAAAGTAACCCTAAAACATATTATTAGACTAAAATATCTCTCATCAAACAATTTCAGATCAAAATACCATCAAATCTGTACCCCCCTACAAAGAGACATAAATAAAAGTATGACAAATAAATAAAACCACTATTAAACAAAGAAAATAAATCTTAAACATAAGAATTAAAGTCTCTCAGGCCTGTAACATCATGTGGGCCCCTACTTGAATCAAAGCAATGGTCTAGATCTGTTGCGACGTCTTTGATTGGTCTAAAAAGTACCCCTGGACCTAATGTTTCCATCAACTCTCCCTCCTAGGAAAGAGTCGTCTCTAACGATAAATGACTACAATACTACTTAAGAATGTTGTGGTCGATCTATTGTAACTCATTCTCTGTCAACCAGGTGTTGTCGATTGGTTGGTGTTTCCACTTAACAAGGTATCTTTAGTAATCTCTCCGTCCGTAAAAATGATTTGATTATCCAAAATAACTTCAATCTCCTTTCCGTGAGTAGTAACTGGTGGAAGTGATGACATAGGCTGAGGGGACTAAGGGGCTAAAGTCTGGGTATTTGCAAAAGGCTTAAGGTCAGGTGTGGAATGACCATGATAGGGAACTAAATCCTTCACAATAAATATATAATCCCTAAATCAGTCGAAATATCCAAAATAAAGCATTAGGTCCAATTTTGTTCAAAACTTTGTAAGGTCTCAAACTCCTTGCATGTAACAATAACTGAATCCCCAACCTGAAACTCGCGATGCGATCGGTGCAAATTAACCAATTGTTTATAGCGCTCATTACTCATGGCAATTCTACACTTAATCTTCTAGTGTAGTGAATGAATATGATACACAAATTTAGATGTAGACTCAGATGGACAATGGGATGCAGACACATGAATGAGGTCTATGGGAGCCCTAGGTTTATAAGCTGTAACAATCTCAAATGGACTTATACCAATTGTCCTATTAACTGAACTATTATATGCAAACTCTATTGTGGACAAAACACTTATCTCGTAACCTAAGGTTCTCACCAACCAGACATCTCAGTAAAATCCCTAGGCTCCTGCTTATCACCTCAATTTGCCCATCTATCTGTGTAATGCCCCAAAATCCAATCCCTAGAAGAAATTTTGGAGTGTTAATTCACTTAACACTCTTCTAAGTTATAGATGTTTAAGACCCTTCGCAACGAAATATTATTAAAAGGCCTTGTAAATTTTTTACTTTTTTTACACAATTATTACTCATTTGCAGGAGCTTTTCTCACATTGATATTACATCGGAATCACACATCTAATTTAACATCAATATAGTGGAAGGAATCTAAACCTCATTCACATCCAAGTTCTCAATATTTCAAATATTAATTCCCACAAACCATACTAAAATATCTAGATTCATGGGTTCATAAACTTAAAACAAACTAACATCTCCATCCTAGGAGTCCACATAAAACCGAAACTAAAATAATTACCACTAACTAAACAAATTAAGTCTAAACAGAAAACAAAATCTAAATCCTCCAATGATAGCTCCTCATCATATATCATGTCTTCTTGGCCTCTACTGGATAACACCTGTAAAACATGTTAATCTGAAAAATAATATACATGGATTAGTCTATGACTTGCAAATAACAATACAAATTACATCGAAATTATAGACAAAACTTACTACGAATTTTTGTAAAAACTTTTTCTTAAAACATGTAGAAAACTAAACTTAACATTTTAAAACAAAACTTGCATTCAATTACAGAGATCAAAACTTTTTCATGCATAACTTATCTTATACTTAACTTATTCTTATAATTCATACAAACACACATTATCACAAACAAACCTTAATTTATTCCTAAGGTTCACATACTTACCTTACTTTTCCAAATTTTTGAGTTTTCACCTTCACTTATATACTTAAGATCATTTAAAACTTTCCTTTTAAATGGAATCCTTAAAAGAACTTTAAACATATAAATTCTTTCAAACATTCTCACACTCTAATTTTTTTTACACTTAGGATATTTAAACTTTCATAAATAGAACTTATCACTCTTAGCCCATCTTGGGTTCTTATCTTTCACAAATGACCTAGGTTATCAAATTCCTACTACATAGTATCATCATAAGCCTACACATCAACCTATAGGCAGGTTATCAGAAGTCTACATACAAACTTGTAGATAGGTTATCAAAAGTCTACATACCAACATGTAAACAGGTTATCACAAGCCCACATACCAACCAATAGGTAGGTTATCAAAAGTCTACATATCAACCTGTAGACAGGTTATCACAAACACAATGGGTATTCATTTTATAACCTTCTTAGGTCTTAACACAATCACATCACATCTTAAATACACAAACCTATATACAAACTTGTTGGATAGGTTTTCACATCACATATTTCACATCACTAGCATAGGCCCATATACAAACCTGTTGGACAGGTTTTCACATCATATACTTCACATCACTAGCATAAGTCCACATATAAACATGTTGCACTGGTTTTTTTAAATTACATCATATTGGTCCTTAAACCTTCACACTTCAATCCATAAGGATTTTCACAACAAAGCTTAAGCACATGTTTTTCTTTTAAACACAACTAACTTTCTTAGGTTTCAACTATGAAACTTCACATTACCTTAACCATAAAGGGCTTTCTACACAATTACATACATAATGCATAACACAACATATCATATAATTTATTATATTACAATCTATTATATATCTTCACAAAAGTATCTATGAATACATGTCTTACTTTCTAACAACCTTATTTTTTCAAAATCTCTTATTTTTCTTTTCAAAATTGATGTTTTCTGTTGTAAATACAGTCAATACATGCTTTGCAAAATAGAAAATATGTATGGCCATCTAAGCACATCTAAGAATAACTCTCTTTTCAAAATCATGAATGATGGTGATGCTTGCCGAAAAATATGCATGGCATGGTACATCCTTATCAAAACTTGAAGGAACTAAGCATATATTCTTATACGTATTAATCAAACATGGCTAACATGTAACTTTAAGCATTAACATAGAATCAGACATTAAACATAAAAAATTAATGAATAATATAAAATACTTACATAATATAAGACTTTTGCAACTCAACACACATAGTAAATCATGCATATTTATTTTTTCTAAGAGTTTAAAAGACAAAAATATAAAATTACTTTTGAAAACATATCTTTTCATTAGAAAATTCTAAGATCCTAAACAAAACAGAAAAACATGTATATTTAATATCATTACTTGTAGAGAATCATACAATTTCAAACTTATCTTTTTTATCAAAGAAGTTCTAAGATCTTTAAACAAATATAGGAAAACAACTATATTTTGCATCATTATTTGCATAGATTTCTTATCAAAATACTTCTAAGAACCTAAACAAAATAAGAAAACATGTATGTTTTGCAAAGTTACTTGCATCTTATTGTAGAAAATTGGATTATCAAAGCTTGTTGTGTTCTTCCCTTTTTTCCTTTTCCTAATCCCGAAAATTTTCTTCAAACCCTAACTTTTCTCTTTTAAAATCTCTACTCTTGCAAAACTCCTTCAAAAGATCCTCTCTTATGAGTTTCTATGCTTTTATTGATTTAAATAACAACATTAATCTCCAATTTCGTGTTTACGTAAGTTTCTAGTGAAATAGTTCTTAAAATCTTGCAAAAATCGTAATTGCATAGAATTTTTCATTTTTATGACGTCATCACATCCAAAAAATTTTCAACACAAACACCCGATGGAATTTTGCTCAGTAATTCGTTCTATATTTTTATTGATGTATTTTTAAAGTTACCCAAAAATCTATCGATTCAGACCATACCTAATGGCATAAACACCTGACAGAAAATTGTTATAACTTCTTTTAAAAAATTTTAATTCACTCACCATTTATCACATTGAAAAGTAGATTTACAGATTTTTCCAAGGATATATAATTTGTAGGGTGATTCCTATGGGATTGATACAGATTTATTTATGAAGTTATCCCGACTATCTATGACAGCTTTAGAACTTGTTTTGTCCTTGATTCTTTTTTGTTTTGTCTTCTTTTTCATTCTATATTTAATTCAATTTTCTCACTTACCTAGGTGTGTCAAAATACCACTAATAAACTTACAATACATAATTAATTATGCTCTATCAATTATAGATCTATGATCCTACTTAGTACATGAAACATGTGCAGGGTGTTATAGTTTGAGGGTGATAAGTAGAAGAGAACTGTAACTTGGTGCCCATAATCTTTCATAACGTCTTCCAGAAATAATTGACAAACCTGACATTGTAGTCAGACACTATGAACTTGGGTACCCCATATAAATGGACTACCTCAACAAAGAATAGACGAACAACCTTGGAAGCATCTAAAGTCTTGACACATGGTATGAAGTGGGCCGTTTTGGAGAAATGATCCACTACCATCATGATGAAATTGTGTTGCCTCGGGGAGTGAGGAAGGTCTAACATGAAATCCATACTCACATTGTACCACAGAGTGTGGAGTACTGATAAAGGTGAATATAGTCATGAACTCTGCTTCCTCTACTTTGCCAACTAACAAGTACGACATTACTCTATAACTTTCTCCACATCTCGTTTCAAACTGGGCCAGTAGAAATGGTTCTCAATTAAAGCAGTGGTTTTATTTCAACTAAAGTGGCTAATTACGTCACCTGCATGTATCTCCTAAATCAGAAAGTTTCTCACTGAAGTGAGTGGAAGGCACAAACAAGTACCCCTAAAGAGATACCCGTCATGAAGCATATACTCTTTGCTTTTTGGTGGCTGATCGTTCTGAAAGGAATGAAAAATTGAGCTAAAATTCGGATAAAATTCATAATCCTCTCTAATACAAAATCTGATATAGCATGCATATAGGTGAGTGATTGTGTCATAGGAGATTAAACATAAAATAACTCAAGAGATATAACACAATAACCAAGATTCCTATTAGCACCAAAACGTGCAAATCTAGGTAGATTTCCAATTATATTAGATATGCAATATTGAGACTTAGGGTAGAAAAAATAGTAACAAAATTAAATCCTAAGTTACATGCCTAGAATTACCAACAAACTTAGAGAACAAATAAAATAATGCTTGCTGTTCAAAAATTTTGGGCATGTAAAACAAGAGTTTGGAATAAGAAAATAGTGCAAACACATGTAATAAGATAAAAACATGCTAGAGTTTTGTTCCAAAGTGATTTATAATCCTAATGGACTTTTTCCAAAGAATTGGAAAGTTCTTAGGACTATTCATACAAAAAATCCAACAAGCATGTGGTTTAGGAATTTTATCAAACATGTGATATGTAAAAAATTTCAAGTGTTTCAAATAAAGGGGATTAGTGGGTTGAACTATGGGGGTTTGTAAGGTCTAATAAAAGACGAAGTTAGGGATTAGTTGACTCAACAAAACGTGGGCTGTAAGGAAAATAGCTTAAACAATCCACAAAAATATGACAACACTACCACTTAATTACTAATCAAATAGGGAGTTAAAAGAAGTTGAAAACTGAAAAGTAGAACCTGATTTTTGTAGTAGTTGATGTCTTTGATGTAGCCTAGCAAGAATCTCCATTAAAGTGCATGGGAAGACTACTTGAAACAGTCCAAGTTGAAGATGATCACAATTTGCAAAACCTAATGTCGGAGACCTCCTACACCATTTAACGGATATTTGAAAGACGACAACGATGAAGGTTGCTGGAGAGGAAGAAAGAAAAGAGGGGTTTGAGAGGGAGAGAGAAGTTGCATGGAATAATCTAGAGAGGGAAGAATTAAAAGAAGGAAAAGAAAATAGAAGACAATAGGGTCAAACTGTCGAAGACTCAAAGAAGCCTAAAAAAAGTTCAAAGATATGTACATATATATATATATACATGTATATATATATATATATATATATATATATATATATGTATGTATGTATTTATATATGTTGGGCTAATGTCTTGTATTCAACTTGAGATATAACCCGGGATGATGATCTGAAATACCCGAATATGACCCCCAAAATATTTCTAACCCATTTCGTATTTGCTTTGGGGTCCAGATTCGACCCGCGCAGATTAGGGTTTTGGGGTTTTCTCAGTTTCCGTGCCATCGTACTGTTCATTATAATATCTGTTCTTCGATCATAGTGAAAGCTCTTCTCCATTTTCGCCCGTGGACGTAGGCTTCAAGCCGAACCACGTAAATTGTTTTGCTATTGTGGTGTGATTGAGAAGTTTGATGGACAGAACAGTTTCAGTCTCTGGCACGTTAAGATGCGCGTGTTGTTGGCACAACAAAGACTATACAAGATGTTGTTAGGGAAGGACAAATTACCTGCGACGATGAAGGAAGACGAATGAGAAGAACTTGACATCAAGGCACTTAATGCAATTCAATTGTGTCTGTCTGATGAAGTTCTGTGGGAGGTTGCTGATGAGATGACAACGGCTGAATTATGGCTTCGATTGGAGAGTTTATACATGACAAAGTCTCTCACAAACAGGTTGTATCTCAAACAACGCCTCTATACGTTGAGGATGAGAGAAGGTATGTCACTAAAAGCTCATCTTGATGAATTCAATAAGATTATTATGAATTAAAAAAATATAGATATAAAAGTGGATGATGAGGATCAGGCTTTAATTATGTTGTGTTCCTTACCCTCATCTTATGAGCATTTTGTCACTACCCTATTTTATGGGAAGGATTCGATTTCTGTAGAGGATGTCAAAGCATCCTTGCATTCTAGAGAATTGAGAAAGAGAGTGTCTACAAAAGAGGGTGATAGCCAGACGGAAAGGCTGATGACTAGAGGAAGGATGAATGAAAAAGGTTCATCTGAAAAGGGGAAATCTATATCCAAATCTAGATCAAAGAATTACATGTGTCATTACTACCATAAGCTTGGGCATTTTTGCAGAGATTGCCCAAAGCTCAAGGAAAAGAAGGGAAAAGATGTTACAGGTGTAGCAAAAGACAATTCTAATGGTTCTAAGAATGTCATTGTTATTTCTCATTGCAGTGTGTGTACTGATGATGAGTGGATCCTTGATTCAGGTTGTTTCTTTCACATGTGCCTAAACCGAAGTTGGTTTACAATAATATATAAGGAGGTGAACGACAGTACAGTCTTGATGAGAAACAACATGGCTTGTAAGACTGTAGAAGTTGGAATAATTCAGATTAGGATACATGATGGCATTGTTAAGACCTTGACAGATGTTCGACATATACCAGACTTGAAGAAGAACCTAATCTCATTGAGCGTTCTTAATTCTATTGGATGTAAGTGTACCATTAAAGGTAGAGTCATGAGAGTGACAAAGGGTGCACTGGTGATGAAATGACATAAGAATAAAAATTTATATATGTTGCAGGGCAGTACAGTTTCAGGGGCAACAACAGTTTCATCATCTACAGATACTGATTCAGACACTATCTGCCTTTGGCATATGCGGCTTGGGCATATGGGTGAGAGGGGGATGACTGTGTTGAGCAAGCAAAGCTTGCTTGGTGGTTAGAAGACAGTGAAGTTGGACTTTTGTGCGGACTGCATATTTGGGAATCAACGTAAAGTGAAGTTCAGTACTACTATTCATAGGACAAAAGGAACATTAGACTATGTTCATTCAGATCTTTAGGGCCCATCTCAAGTTGTTTCAAAGGGTGGTTCTCGCTACATGTTGACATTTATAGATGATTTCTCTAGGAAGGTCTGGGTGTTATATTTGAAACAGAAAGATGAAGTGTTTCTCAATTTCAAGCAGTGGAAACCCATGATTGAGAAATAGATAGGCAAGAAGATCAAGAGGCTCAGAACAATCAATGGGCTGGAGTTTTGTTCAAGAGAGTTCGACGAGTTTTGTAGGAATGAGGGGATTGTGAGACACCACATGGTTAGGCATACTCCTCAGCAGAACTAGGTGGTAGAACGCATGAACAGAACATTACTTTAGAGAGCTCGCTACATACTCTCTAATGCTGGGATAGGAAGAGAATTCTAGGCAGAAGCAGTTACCACAGCTTGTCACTTGGTGAACCTATCTCCATCAACGGCTCTTGAGGG
>JAOXJP010074866.1:0-15176 GCA_025762735.1 Platanus orientalis
CTCAACCACAGGTGAGTATTAGGAGATCGAAGCCTCAACCAAATGAGTGGATGATGGTAGGGAGATCAAGACCTCAACCCACATTTTCCTTGAGGTCTGTGGTGAACCAACAGTGGTTTCTATAGTCACAGTTCCATTAGAGAAGCTGTTAAAGCACAACAGTGCCATTTAGCACAAAGAACTCAGAGAGAGATGAGAGGAAAGTCTATCCCACCAAGCATGCCAAAAATTTGTAACACCAAATTTTGTGCCCTTTTTTATATGATTTATGAGGTGAAATTCATTGAATAAATTACTAAGCTATTATGAGAGGCTAGTTTATTATTTTATATATGGGGAACTAAGACTCCAAGTCTGGAAGACTTGTTAATTACAGCCTGTTTAGCACAGCCAACCTCTGATTAACTCCAAGTTACTTACCCATCCAGAGCCAAGATCAATGATGAGACTCCCATGATGTCTTTTTTAAAGAGATGACAGAGGTATATTGGACGTGCCTTCTCCTAAAAAAAGATAGATAACTTGTAGATCTCTCAACGGATGTCTATGACTTACTTCTTCAATATTCAAACTCCTTCTTTCTATTATTGTCCTCTTTCTTTTGTTCTGCAGGTGGAGAAGAGTCCTCATTTGAGGAGAACTCTATATCACCCGTATCCTTTCGGTTGAGATGGGATTTTTCAAATCTTATTCCAAATATTCATGTGATTCTTCTATGCAAGAATCCTCCTTCCTACACCTTCTAGATGGTTATAAGATTCACAAGAGTCATGGTTATCCAAAATATCATTTCTGTGCAGGGATAAAATTGGTTTTCAGTTTCTGGTGCACGAGTCCATTCGCACGTATTCTTTGGCTGAGAGTATATCTTTGAAACCTTGAAATAACTGGCAAATGACAATTTAAATACTCATTTGCCACTGACTTATGGGCGAATAAGAAACCCATTTATCATTTGCAACCACTTTTGGGTGTCAATACACGGAAACACACAAAAAATGACAACACAAAGATTTATGTAGAAAACTCCAAACCAGGGAAAAACAACAGAGCCACACAAAAACACTTTCACTATAATGGAAGATTACAAGTTTTCTTGCTCACTCTCTCATACACTCTACCCTAGCCCAAAAACTCTGAGTAAAAACCCTTTATCTAACCTCTTCTCTCATAACTTAAAGCATAAACCGTTCTCTCACCTTTAAGTAGCACTTCAAAGAGAAAACCCTAAAGAACCCTTTTTCTCTTAGTTACAAACCTCATGTCATAACCCTAGACAACCATATAAACCTTATAGAATCTAGAAATTAACCTATAGTGAAATCTCACTCTCCCACTAACTTTCTAAATTAGTTTCAGTAATTTTCCATTGTCGGATCGGTCTAGGCTGCTTGGATCAATTTTCCAAAAATGTTAGATTGATTCGACTCTCTTCAAGTCATTTTTCCTACAATGCCCGAACACCTCCGGATCGATCTTCTTATTTTGGTCAAATTAGTCCAGTCTTTTTGCTAGCTTCCTAGGCTTCTTCTGTAGCTCATTAGTCTCCACACCCCAATAATCTCTCACTTGGAGATTGATGGGTCTTCCATGAAAATTGCATCCTGTAAGTGTGTGACGAGAGATCTTCCATTCTATGACTATCTGCAACTCTCCTTGTCTTTAAATCATGCCCTCAACCTTGATCTCTTTCGACCCTTCCTAGCTAGACAAAAAGACATCCCTAATAATCTCCACATTGGCTTCAACCTCAGCCCCTTGAAGGTTTTTCATTGAACCTTGCATTAACCCACATGTATGTTAAGACACCAACCATGTGACATGTGCACCACACTCCACCTTTGGCTCTCACCCCAAAACCCACCTTAGGGAATCATTTGCAACTATCATTCTTATTAGTGAATCCTATGTCATATTTTTAAAACGCACCTCCACCAAACATGATTCAATCTATTTACAAACACAGCAAACAATTTTTTATGGCCTTCAAGAATCATCGCTACACACCATATCAAGTCAAATTTTTCTTGACACCGTCCAACTTGATCACGGATAAACCATATACATAGCTAGCTCGAGACAACTCAGCTAGTCAAGTTTAGAGAGGGACCTTGATTTGTCTTCCTTAAACACAAGAACTCCCTCACCATCATTTAGTCATCTAGAAATCTATAACACCTCTCTATGCACCGTTCATGAAAGAGACCCTACATCAGCGTTGATTATTTTGTGCACTTTGTTTCTGGTTATCCATCGAGGTCAAAGGAATACTACTTATTACTATACTCTCACTCAAACTATACAATCCATCCTAATGTCTTTCTCCATTCGTCAAGAGCAAACAGCCTCATGTGATTTTAATGGCTCCACATATAACGAAATACTTGCAACCCTTTGAGTCCAACCGGTTTAGTGATATCAAATTCATTCACATCTTTAGGACACACACCACACCACCCAAAGTATGGACCACTCCATCAAACATCTTGATTGTCACCATTCTAACACCCATGATGTCACATTTGGACCCATCACTAAGAGACACAAATCATATCTTCTCATCTTGGAAAGTATCAAAATATTTACTCTTAGAGCATAGATGAATAGAACAACCTGAATCTAATATTCACTCATCTTGAGAAATAATGTCCATACCTTTGGAGACTATGAAACCATCTCTAAGATATTCCTCTTGTTCATCTTTCTTTTGTGCCGCCACCACCGCAACACCACCACTGGGATCATCACCCTTGTTTTTGTTAACACATTTTAGACAATCTCTCTTTATGTGACCAAACCCTTTGCAATAAAAACATTGCATCTCACCTTTTCCTTTGGACTTGGACCTGCTACTCTTAGATCCCTTTAATGACTTTCCTCTTCATTTCACATTCAAAACACTCTCACTCACCAATGAATTCCCTAAAGATTTCCTTCGAGCTTCCTCAGTGAGTATAACACTTCACCATATCATCAAACTTAAGTATGCCCGAACTCAAAGAATTTCTCAAGGCCATCACCAAACCATCCCAACTCTCTAGAGAAGAAGACAATAATACCAAAACCTTAATTTTATCATCGAAGTTGATGCCTATTAAAGATAACTGACAAGTAACCATGTTGAACTCATTTAGATGTTTAGCCACACCTCAGTCTTCACTCATCTTCATGTTGAATAGCCTCTTCATAAAAAAAAGCTCTATTAGATGCTGATGGTTTCTCATACATCTGAGACAAGGTATCCATGAGATCTTCTGTCAAGCACCTCCTAATTTGAAATCGGATATCGTCTTTTGATTTTTTGTTTTTCCTCCAAGCAACTAATAAAGTACATCCTATATCTTCATCTTCTAATATGCAAAATTCACATCATTGAACTTTTCAATAGTGAATCTTGTATATTCTTCTTCCATTGATCCCACTCGAATCAAGAACTCTTTAAAATCACAAACCTTAGCTTCTAACGAACCACTAACCATGAACCTAAAACTACTTCTATCCTCGCAAAGAGGAACATGGGCTTTCTAAACCTGGCTCTAATACTAGTTGTTAGGATCGAAACCCTCTTGATGCAAGCTCCTTGGGATGCAATAATAAATGTGGAAACACAAACGAAACCACAATATAAAGATTTATGTGAAAAACCTTAAAATCTGGAAAAACCCACAAAGTCACACAAAAACAATTTCATTCTCTAACCTCTTCTCTTACAACCTGAAGAAGAAACTGTTCTCTCACTTTAAAATAACCATTCAAAGAGAAAACCTAAGAGAAACCATTTTCTTTCAATTATATACCTCACACCAAAACCCTAGACGACCATAGTAACCTTATATAGAACCTATAAGTTGATCTAAATCCCATTCTCCCATGGACTTTCTAAATCAGTTTTAGCAATTGCCACCATTGGACCGGCCCACCAAAAAGGTCGGATTGATCCAGGTTGTTCAAATCGATCCACTCAAAAATGTCAAATCTAATTGACTCTTTTCTTGTCGTTTTTTCTATAGCATTTGAAGACTTCTAGATTGATCTACTTATTTTGGTCGGATCGGTCTGGTCTCTTTGCTAGCTTTCTAGGCTTCATCTTCCATAACACATCAGTCTACACACACCAACAATCTCCCATTTGGAGACTGATAGGTCTTCTATGGAGACTTCTTCCCGCAACCGTGTGACGAGGCATCTTCTATTCTGTGACCATTTGCAACTCTCATTATCTTCAAATCATGCCTAAACCTTGGTCTCTTCCAACCCTTCCTTGTTGGACATAAAGAAACCCTCAATATAAGAAACTTGAAATCTTATTACATCCATAACTGTTTAAAGAACAATAAAGAGAAACCTTATTACCTTATCTGTCAAGCCCTAAAAAAACCATTTTTTTTAACTATAAAAGAATCTTATTTGTCTATTCATTATTTTCAAGGAAAAAATCCAAGAAAAACTCACATCAATCATCCACATTTTTCTATCTAAGAAACTCTCAAATATAGAAAGAATTCTTATAATATTCCAACTCCTCTCCTGATTGGAAAAGGAAATCAACTTCTTTTTAAAGTCTAAACCTCATCCCTTAGATATTTCACTGATCGATCAGTTATGAACATGACATCCACAACATAGAAGAAAAAACCTTGATGATAATTTACTTTACTTGTGATCATAAAACTGTTGGAAATATGTGTTATGACAAAGCCATTCACATAAAATATAGGCATGATCAATTAATTATTTATTCTATTATCACATGTATTTGTTTTTTTTTATATGGGTAATTATTTGATCTCATGAGATGAGATGGGTTGTCCTCAGGTAACATAGTAGGATGTCAAACATATTGGAATGTGTGGAGAGATCTGATAATCCAATTCTTATAGGCCTGAGACTTTACAACTATGGGTGATGTTGGACACATCACTTATAGGACTACTATATGTAGAGTTGTTATATGATGGAGTGATGTAATCTTAGTCACTTGAGTGAGACTCTAAACTTGTATGTGGGTGCATTATATAAATGCATTAAAGGGATCTATTATGAACATACTTAGTAAAACATCATTGTCAGGATAAGTGTTGTTCATATTTATAGACTTGTCCTTAGACCCGAGGGGTTTGTATTTCTCTAAGTTATTATGTTAGTTATTTTGAGCTACCAACTAATGATGTCTAATTGGAGGAAATATAATATGTAGTTTGGGTAGCCTACATGATACTTGAGAGGATGTAAGTTCCCAACAAGGAATCCATTACCCTTAAATGAGAGAATATTTAGTTTAGAAAATACGTCATTTAATTGGACATGAAAATTTGGCGCCAGTGGTTCTTGATAAAGTGTTTGTCAAATGTTTTCAAAGTTATATTAATATATATATATATATATAATTTTTAAAATGATTTTATCAAATAAATATTTTTAAGTGTCCATTTGATTCATTAAGTTCCTAATGATAATGTTCTAATGACCAGACCATAGGGGTTAGACAGTGATGATTTTATCATCCTGAAGGTCATTAAGGAATATTGTGAAATGGAATGACATATTTGTAAAATATCTATAAGGAATGGTCTCATTGTTATTTTCTTATCTTTAGGGGTTCAATTGCAATATGTAATAGGGATTATTGTAATTAGTGGGTGCCAATTTATAATTAATAAAAGATAGTGTTCTTAATGCAGTTTGATTTAATTAAGAATACTAGACCCCGCAGCCTAAGGATAAGAATCTCATAAGGATCTCACACCCCCTAGGGTTATTTTGGTTTCTCAAATATTATATATAAAGAGCTACCCACGTTCAGATAGGGTCCTGTAACTTTTTTGGAAGTAGGAGAAGCATAGAGAATTCTAGAACAGGTGTGGATACTTTAGAGACCAGGTCAGATCATCATCTTATATCTGGTTTAGCCTTTAAGGTTTTCTTCTTAATATTCCTTAATTAAATCCTAGGATTTTATATAGTGATCATGGGAGAAATAATGTTCATGATCTATATTTTTATGAAAATTAATCAAGAATTAAATTTTTGAAAGAAAAGAAACAACAATTGGTATTAAAGCCTCCCATATCAAATATAGGGTTTGATTTTGTTATTTTTATTTTTTATATTCTTTAAATATATGATAGACACCATCATTATAGAATTCCAAGTTGTAGAAATCATGTTTTAATGGTGATTTATCTCAAAATTAAAAGAGTATTGTTACCTAGAATAAATCTAGGGCATGTTTAATTAAAACGACAATTATGGGCTCAATTTAAATCGGATTAATGCACTATTTATTTTGTTAGATTCTTATAAATGAATGAAATGTTTTTTAATCATATTTGATGGTTGAATGGTCATGATATGCTCCTTCTCTATTCACTCTCTCTCTCCTCTCTCTTCTTTATCAAATGTACTTCCCTTAAGAAATTCGAGATGATGAATTGATTTCTTGAGGTTTCTTTTTCAAATATGTAGTAATTAAAATAGTTTAGAATAGTTCTAATTTTTATAAACATGGAGAAAGTTGGAGTACAACTCAAAGAAATGAGAAGAAGAAGCTTTAGAGTTTTCCTACGCGATCTGGAAAAGTCCTAAGAGAAGAAATCAACTTTGTCTTCATGCTTGGTTGATTCTTGTTTATTTTTACTGATGTTTCTGTAAAATTTACAGAGGTTTTGAGCACTTCCAGATGCTAGGTTGTGCTCCCCGATAAACCCTAAAAAGGAGTCCAAGTTGAATAGGGATTTGGATCCTTATCCTTTATGGGTATTTCCAAGATGAAATATTACTCCCAAATTTAACTTGAAAGGATTTTAGGATTGTTGGATAATGTTTAAAGTTCATAATTGTCTTAGATAAGAATTTGAAAATGTTGGGAGATCAATAAGATTGGTTTCCAAGTCATAATTTGACTAAGAAACATAATCTTGTAATTTCATAAGGTATTCAAGTTTTTAATCCAAAATAATTATTTGATAATTATTTTTACATATTTATATTCTTTAATACCAATAAAAATCACATGTAAAATTTCATGAAATTTAGACTCAATTTGGAGTCGAAAATCTCTTTGAGGCATTTTATCGAATAATTGGTATGCAATTTAAAAACTAGGATCTAGAGGACTCTAAAGTATCCCAATTTTTTTAGAGAGGTCAATCCTTATCTAAAAAGGATGCCCACAAAATTTGGTATGATTTGAAGTCCATTTGGGTCTCCAAATATCACTCAAATACCTAAAAAGAGGAGGAGGCCATGCAGCTCAGCACGTGGCATAGGGGCAGCCCATGCAGCCTAGGCCATGCCTATGCCATGGGCCCACGCGCACAGGCTGCGTGCCCTAAGCTTTCAGGCAACATGAGCCATGCCTGTGCCTGCAAACAGTGTCCCTCCATGTCTGGCACTCCCATGTCCCCTGTGTCCCTGAGTGCATCAGTCCGCTCCTAGCCGCCGGCATGTACCCCCGTGTCCTATGCAAGCTATCCAGTCTCCTGGCCGAGCTAATGTCCCCTTGTGTGCCCATCTGTCCCATATCCCACTATGTCCCCTCTTGCATCAAGATCTGCCCCAATGTGGACTAGATGGGAAATGTCAAATTCTAATCCCCTAGGATTTGGTGCATCCCCTTAACAAGCTCCTAAAGTCATCCTGTTTGCAGGGGAGACACATCATGTTGAAAAGTAATCACCTCCCCCAAAAAGTGTAAATCATTTTTTTGACGTGATGTGTGGGGCCCTTCCTGCATGTGGGAGGACTTTAGGTGTTTCTTAAGGGGGAGACCAAATCCGATCTCATGTACAACACATGAAAAAAATGCATATAAGGGTATTTTGGTAAATATGAATAATTTATCTCTCACAATTACAAAAATACCTTTTCATTTTCCTATGTTATTAAAAATCCTTAACTTTTTGACCTGTAGTGTACATTTAGTCCACACTAGGGCATATCCAAATGTGTAGAGAATTAATGTTGACAAATAAAAGCCATACACTTCTTAACGTGACATGGCCCCACTGCATGCAGGAGGCACGTTAGGGGCACTATAGGATGGCACATGGGGGGATAATAAAAAAAGGATGATATCTGACAGTCATTTAGGTTGAGAAGGATTTTGTCTGCCTCATTTAACAGACGCTTGGTCTACTGAATGTTAGGAGGCGGACATGTTGATGCTAAAAAGTGCACCCCCTAAAAGTATAAATCACTTTTCAGTGTTGATGTGTCCGCCCTAACACCCAGCAGACCAAGCATTTAATAAGGGAAGTTGTCACGCCCCGAAACCCACACTAAAAGGGCAATGAATTTCACCACATGACATTAAACATTTATTTATTCATTCTTAATCTGTAAATTTCATATGAATTTTTAGCTCATTTTTTTCATTTATACACAGCGGAATTATATATCATAAATCATAACCATCCATATCCCATAATCAACTTGTAATAAAATTTTCATAATTCCACAAACCTGAAAATAATTCATAATCATGTCTTGACATTCCCATTCACATGACCTAATAGTCTGACATAAATTAAACCATCATCTAAAAATCAAATATCAAGTCTAAACCAAAATTCACTAATTTATTACATCTTTTTAACAACAACAACAACAAACAACCTTATCCCAACTATTTGGGGTCGGCTACACGAATCCTGTTTCGTCATTCCGTTCTGTTTAGGGCCTTATATGCTGTTAAATTATAGGCTGCCATGTCCCTCTTTACTACCTTTACCCAGGTCAATTTTGGCCTTCCTCTAGTCCTTCTAGTACCTTCAACTTGTATTGTCTCACTCCGTTTCATTAGTGTAGTCATTAGATTACCTTATTTTTAAATAAACTAAAATAAAATAATGAACTAAAATAAAATAATGTCTTAATGTTTCATAGCATATATCCAATCTTCTAACTCTTCAATTTTGCCTACCAGCATTGTTATGCAGCTATCTCCTTATCATCTGTGGTACTAAATTTGAGGTGAGCTTGACAAACTCAACGAGTAACAATAAACTAAGGAATAACAAATCAAAACTTTTGTATGAATTAAAATAAAATAGATAGTTGCATAACTTTTAACAATATACGGAACTGAATAGTTACATATAAAACATATACTTAACTGAAAACATTAAAAGACAAAAACATATAAATGGTCTAAACAGAACAAAACAGGTGCATATAATTGAACTGAACAAAATGGAACATATAAAATAGATACATAAGCCAATATAGATAACAGTTACATAAGACAATACAAATAACAGTTACACCATTTAATTCTCGGTGCAAAGGGCCACATGATTCATCAATTTTATCTTCAGTTAGAAGAGCCACATGATTCATCAATTTTATTTATGATGAGAAGAGCCACATGATACACAAATTTTATCTTCGGTGCAAAGAGCCACATGATTCACCAATTTTATCTTCGATGAAAAGAATCACATGATAACCATTTATAATCCTCGGTAAAAGGGTCATTCATACCATAAGCCAAGTGTGTTGAGCATCATTAATGTTTTCCCTTTATTGATGAAGGGTGGCTTATAACAAAACTATAGCAGAAAACTATCAACAATAACTAAAAACAATAACAATAGCAGTACAGAAGATAAACAAATTTATAACACTTTAAATCATAGATGTTTGATCCTCCTACACAAAGAACTATGGAACAATTGGATTTTTACATTAATCATGAAGAACATATCACATTCAGATCATAAATTAATCATATAAGCACATATAATTTTTTACAATTTAAGAAAATGGTCTTTATGATCCTATGAAAATAATTATCAAAACTAAAAGTACTTGTGTTCTTGAAAACAGAAAAATACCATTTTAAAATCATTGATGTCGAAACTTAAAATAGATTGAATCTTGTAACAAAACAATCCTTAACATTTAGAATATGAATCTAAACAATATAGAACCTTAGAATTTATAAAACAATTTATCTTCTTTTAAAATATTTCAAAACTAGTGAAAAACGAATCCATTCAAAAACCAAAATAATCTTTGCAAAATAATTTTAGATTGGTTCTAAAAACTTATGACATTAAAAAATGAAGTTAATTTAGTGTCCCCTACCTCTTGGTTGATACAGAATTCCTTCTAAGCTTTGTTCTTCAAAAAAAATCCCCAAATCTTTGTAAAACCTAGCTTTTCCTCTTCCTTTCTCTTCAAAATCCCTACTCTTGTAAAAAAATTTCAAAAGATCATATTTTTTATGAGTCTCTATATTTTTATAAGCCTAAATAACAATCCTACTGTTCAATTTCATGTTTAGGTTGGTCTTTAGTAAAAAAGTCCTTAAAATTTTACAAAAATCGTGATTATATGGAATCTTTTGCTTTGATGACATTATCCCACCAAAATTTTTCCAGTATAGACACCCAATGGGAAAATGGTCATAACTTTCTTTACAAAATTCAGATACACTCACCATTTTTTTGTTGAAAACTAGACTTCAAGAGCTTTCCAAATCCATAAGTCTTGATCTCTAATTTGTTCTACATATTTATTGGTGTATTTTTAAAGTTTTCTCAAAATCTATTAATTCATACCATATTAGACGACATAGACACTTTCTAGAAAATTTGTCATAACTTCTTCTAGGAAACTTCAATTCACTCACCATTTATCGCATTGGAAAGTAGACTCATAGATCTTTCCAAGAATATATTCTTTGTAGGGTGATTCCTACGGGATTGATAGATATTGACTTATAAAGTTGTGTCATCCGTATGGGATAACCTCAAAAATTATCATATTATTGACCTTTTTTTTTCTTGCTTAGTAAATTGCCTTTAACTTTTTTGTTTGGTGTCTATTTCGCTTGCCATTTATTGTGTATGACTCTAGACTTCCATGTCTATCCAAAGGTATAACTTTCACTCATAGATTCTTTCTATATTTTTGTTAGTGCCTTTCTAAAGTTGCTTCAACATCCAGATTAGCATATGTACATTAAAGTGACACTATGTGTGTATAGAACTTATGTGACATGTGTATAGTAATATGTGTTTCATGGTACGGGGTGTTATAGAGGTGGACAGAATCCTTCCTCCATTTAGGCGGGTGAAGCAATAGAGTTTTGGCATACTGTCCAGTACTACCATGACTTGCCATTATATGAGCAACAAAGAGGGAGTTTAATTCTTACTAATCAAAACCACATAAATAAATATCACTTTTCTCATTAAAAAACCCATCGCTTTCATGTGAAAAGTAATGATTATGCTATCTTAATTAGAGTAAAAACAATATAAATAATATTTTCAAAAACAAGGAATGTGAGTCTTGGTTTGGATCCATGAACTACTAGGGTCAACATTTTTAAGAGATGCTAAAAATAATGTTGGGAATAATGTTATGGAAAAACAATTTATTTATTTGTGAAATGGAACGAGAGAGTATAGATCACTTGTTTTTTGAGCGAAATGGCTAAAGTGGTGTGGTTCGGGTCTCCCTTGGGCCTTAGATTAAGAGAAAGGCATAATTATTTTCACGAATGGATCAAGAAGTGGTTATGTAATGACCCGCTTTGCATAAAAATGGTAAAATTATAATTTTACCCCTATAAGGGTAAAATTATCTTTTCACATGTTTAAGTAGACCATAGAGTATTTTAGGAACCCTTGGACCAAGTTAGAAGTGTAAAACCCAAGTTGGGCTTTGAACTTGTCAAGTTTAAAAGTTATCCAAACTTTGCATTTGGGGTACCTTTACGGGTCCATTGGCACAAATCTCGAGATGATTGAGAGTCATGCCATACCTTGATGGAAAGATCTAGGAGTCTAATTTCTATAAAAATAAACAGTGTGAAATTATGAGTTTCTTACAAGAAGTTATGTTCATTTTACCACGAGGTGTCTGTGCTGATAGGCCTGTGTATTTGAGATAACTTCTCGGGTCCACTGACATCAATACTGAGTGAATTAGGGTATGACCCATACCTTGTTAGAAAAGAATTTGAGTCTAGTTTCAAACTCAACAACCATTTGCAAAAATAAGTTTTTTTAGAGAAAGTTATGCTCATTTTATTGAAAGGTGTCAAAGATGAAAGTTTAGCGTTTGTGATCCAAGTCGTGATCGATCATACACAAGGGGCACACCTTTTGGATGGTATTTGTGATTGATCACAAACCCCATGATCGATCATGAACAGTGTCTAGGCACAAAATCCATGATCGATCACAACGCATGATCGATCATAAAATGCCAAGAATACGAAAAATGTTTGAAAATTTATATTTTTGTATCATTTGTTATGTGGTTTGTCTCCATTTAACCCCCACACATATGGGATATTATCTTAGATGATATTTAACACATCTAAACTTTCATTTAGGTCATTTAGAATAAAAAGAGTAAATGTTTGAGCGATTTGAGAAGCTTACGAGAGGAAGAGGGAGATTTTTCCCCCAATGTTATAATTTTCCCTCTCAACTTTGAAAATCCACTAGGTTAACTCATTTTTCTTATAGATTTTCATTTTCTATTTAATTTACACTAGTTCTACATCATTTTACAGAAGATAAAATGGAAGGGAATGAAGTTCTTGGGGATTTTGGAGTTTGAGCTAAGAGAAAAACTGAAATTGTGAGTTTACATACTTGGTCTTCTACTCCTTTGTTCTCCTACAAATTTCTTCATGATTATCCCCTTTTTTTTTTAGTATTTTAGTTTTTTCATCTTTTGATTGTTAATCTCTAAGGTTTTGGTGAATCCATAACACCCAATCCTTAGATCTATGAGATTTTAATAAGTTTTCATACATGATGTGCTATTTCTTTGTACTTCCACTATTTTCTTCTTGTTTAATTTTCATTTTAGTTGGTATTTGGCTTTTTATATCATTTGTTTGCTAAGTCTTTGAAGTTTGGTAAGTTTTCCTTCATCCTAGAACTAAATCCATGGAGGATTAGTGAGTTCCTAAGTTATTTTCTCTATTATCCTATTTTTATATATTTTCCTCCATTTTTTATTGTTATTTTGAGTAATATTACATATTTTCATCACTTGTTGCTAAATCTATGTGTATTTGACGATTTTATTGATTCCATGGAGTGATTTCTTCCATAATGTCTTGGTAGAAGCCCTTGTTTGTAGGAATTTCTGAATTTCATATGGGTACCACTAGATTTATTCATATTTAGACATGTTCCAAGTAAGATTTACTCATTTCTTTGTTCTACCACTATTGATTCATTGAAATCCTAAGTTTTTCTCTATGATTGATTGTAATAAGGTTAAATTCTTGTCAAATTTTAAAAAGGAAAATGATTACTATTCTGTATGCTTGAAGTTGCTTTGGTTTTCCTAGATGTGAGATTTCTATTCATATTATCATTGTTAGTTGGTGGTCTCTTTTTAATTTGATTAGCTCTAAACTTTGTTATTTGTTCTATTTTATATGATAGTTAACCATTAATGTTATTATTATGTTTCTCATTTGATTGTCTCCACTTATATTTGATCTGATGAATTCCATATTAGCATCATTGCATCTACATGACTTGTTTGAGACTTTTATGCTATTGTCGGTTTGGAAAGTTAGAAGAGAAATTTCGAGCTTTTGGTTTTGGTGTGAGTATGAGCTATTACTTTCTGTTTGGTTTAAGCCCGAGCTTTACATGGTTTCACAAATGATTTTTGTTACATGGACATCTCTTGCACTGTATCCTTACGCAATTACATATTACTTTATATATGCGTGGAATTCAGAGTATCATTTCGATTATGAGGATTTTGTTTTGGACTCAATCACCGGGTGACATTAATAGGTGAAGACGACACTAGTTTCCCACCACCTTTGATGCCCTAAGGGATTTTTGTAGGCCATATAGGTCTTATGGTCCTATCTTTAAACCCGATCACCGGGTGGCATTAATAGGTGAAGACGGCACTAATTTTCCACCAACCCTTGATGTCTTGGGGGATTTTTATGGGCTAACCCTTGATGCCCTAAGGGGATTTCACAGGCTAACCCTTGATGCCCTGGGGGATTTTTGCAGGCTATATCGGTCTTGCAACCCCATTTCTAAACCTAATCACTGGGTGACATTAATAGGTGAAGACGACACTAGTTGTCCATCATTTCTATACAAGATTTTAGTTTTGTTAGAAACTCTATATGGGTTATATGATTTCAGTTTTGTTAAAGGCTTAATATGGGCTAATCTATTGGATTTGTTACAAGGTGTTTGATGAGATTTGGTTCAGGAACCCTGCATGGGTTGAGTTGTTTTGATCCGAGTTGTGCTTTGTTGGAAACCCTTCACGGGTTATGTGAGTTGGTGAGCTGCATTAGACTTCCATGAGCATCTATTTGTTTTGATATCTATTAGCTAAGACAACTTATTAAGAGGTGTTAAGGCCTACTTATATATGAGTATTTTGTAGCAAACATTTGCATTGCATGTTGCCCTTTCCTTATGAGGTACACATTACTTGTTGCAGTTATGAGCTTTTGTTGATTCAACTTATGCACTTCTAGAACCTTTACTATATAATTCATCTGTTCTGATCTGGTATCGTTCTGTACTCGTGACATTCAATGTATTCCATGGGACATTATGTATGTTCTCTCACGAGCTTTATAGCTTACCCATGTTTTTACCACCCTTTTAGGTGGAGCCCGGTGGTATCTGGTATCTTACAAGTTCGGCCCCATAGATGGATCGTAGGAGAGAAGGTCGCTAGTTTACTTCTTTATATTCCTTTTATGTTCAACACTTATTCATGTATGAACAAGGATTTATGGTGATAGACATTATATTAAGGTACTTATAATTATGTTAGAGACGCTTTGTTGGTTGGCTAGTTCAGAGGCCCACATGATGTTATTGTTTATTTGGAGATTGTAGTTTTGATGTTGGATCTTGGAGATATTATTGAGTTCTTTCCGCTACGTAGTTTAAAATGTACATGTTTATATTTCTGCTACACCTTATGGATGGATGTTATTATCTTATGGTTATGTTTCTGTTGAGAATGTTTTGGTAAGTGGGGATATTTAAATGAGATAAAAGAATGAAAAAAGTATACGCTACAAATAAATAAGATAAGTAGGTAAGAAATGAAAGAAGATTACCGTTCTTGAACATAAAAATTGGTAAAATTCATTGATCAATCACATATCTAAATATGTTTTTCTATGATCACCATATGAA
>JAOXJP010074877.1:0-15175 GCA_025762735.1 Platanus orientalis
GAAAATCACTTGTCGGTGCTGATGTGCCCGCCCCCTGACAAGGGACAGAGAGGAGCATAACATAAGAAGAGTGGATACAATCCACTCTCGAAGGAAAATGGTCACCTACTTATATTGGTTTGATTGCACGGTAGGGGAACATGGATTCATGCAGGATTCTCTTGCCAAGTGCTCTATCAAAAGCCCTTTGATCTGGAAAATGGGCTTTTGGACACCTAAAAGCGATAAGCCACCCTAAAAGTGCTGCGCAAAACGTGCCTTAGTTTACTTTGTTCCCAACAATCAAATCTAGCCTTTTAACATGTCTCAATTTTTGATTGGGTTACTTACCAAAAAAAAAAAAAAAAAAAAAAACAGAGTTGATAGGGCTCTAGTGATCATGCTCAATCTTTTGCAAGCTCATCTTCATCTATCGTCGAGGCTACGGCTACTCCTCTTTATGTGTTCCTCATTTTCTACGTAACGGAAGTTTTTGCAGTTTCAGCAGTGCGAGAGGCTAACTATAACCAGTCATTTTAAATAATGCAACCTAATATGCAATCAAATAACAAAGTCTCACACAAGTATCTCAGCGATATGTTTGATAAACGTTAGGCGCAGGAGCACCCATTCATTTTTTTTTTTTTTTACCTGAGGTGTAGCGCAGTTGGCCATGGCCACACCTTAAAAAGAGGTTCACGTTCGAAACGCATTCCTTTGGGCCACTTGCCTGGGCGTTCAAAAGCATGATTTACCCTATGTGTGGGATAGGTAGGGAGTCCACGTGCCCTGACAATTTAGTTAGGTTCACTAAGAGGCCTGGATGTTGAAATATTTTATACCTTACAGGGTATGACTGCGTTATTTTCCAAAATAGAAAACAGTCTTTGTAGACACTTTCCAACCACTTACTATTGGATCCTATCTTGATTTAAGATGTCACATCACATGCAAAAGCTGTCAAGTTCATTAAACTCATGCACGTCATATGGTAGATTATAGGGTCTTTATGTTGGGGCTGTGTCAACGGACTTCACGTCTTTAGACTGTTTACATACCCCTTTTAAAGGGGAATCAAGCTAAATATAGTTCTATCAGACTAATCCGAGACATGGAGGTGTCATTATCACGATTATTGAGAATAGTTGAGGCCCCTCCTACTTTATGTGTAAGTGACCGTGTGCCAAGCTAATCCCAGGATAAACCAAGCTCAAACCAAGTCTTGTCACCCAACGAGGTGCACTTCCCAAAGGGATCGCTACACCTCCCATACAAACTTATTGCCCTTAATGGACAAGAACTAAAAAAGAAGTGATAAAACTTGTTCAAATTTTAAGAAAATTTTGATAGAGTTTCCCTTTTGGAAGGTGAACATCATACGTCAAAACCAATTCACAAAGAAAATGTTAGCACCTCCATCAGTGTCTGTTCTTAAAGGAACAACTGATCTCATGGAAGATTTGAGCTCATAAATTCAAGCATTTCCCTTCTAAGAGAACAAAGAATCCAAGTGCCAAATGGACTTTAAGTCTAAGCATAGAGAAGAGAAAGAGAGAGATGTTGTAGTGGGCACAAGACCCTTCTAGGCTTGTTTGCACTTCTCATTTTTTTCTCTTTCCTTTCCTCATTCTTTCAATGGCACAATAGAAGAGAGAGAGATTTGGTTGCCGTTCAGATAGATCTCCACGGCCCATGGTCTTTTTGTTATTCTCCTCTCTTCTTTGCCTCATCTTTCTCGTTCCTTCTCTACTTCACGAACTAAGTGAGTTTCAACCCAATTTTGGGATTGATAATGGGTTTCAATTACCCTTTCATGTGTCAACTATTTGTTGGACATCAAGTAGCTAATTTCAATCATGATCGGACATTCCAAAGGTGATTTGATGGGCTATACGGACTAGCTTATGCTATAAGCTTCATTATGGATCTTTGGGCCTATTACAAGCAAGCATAGCTCTACCGCGAGCTAGCTTCATTGTAGGCTATGTTTGGTCACGGCGCTGGGCTGTAACGGGCTTTCATTGTGATGTAAATTCCGGTCTCTATGCCGGACCTAGAAGAGCCTTCATCGTGATCCACCTTGCTTACAGTACACCTCGATCGCACTATGCTTTGATCGCAGTTCACTTTCATCGCAATGCAAGCATGATCGTGGTACACTTTGGTTTGCTCACAATTCACTTTACTCGTAGTACACATTGATCGTGGTGTGTTCTAATCTCGATCTTGGTTCACCCGTGATCCAATCTCGTTATTGATCCTTTAATCGCGATTAACCTAAGATCTTATATAGATATTCGAAAAGGAATCTTACTATCGAAAGATTACCATTCTTAAATATAAAAATTAGTAAAGTTCATTGATTAAACACATATCTAAATATGTTTTCCCATGATCACCATATGAATCTCTAAGATCTAATCACTAAAGAAGTTTAGAATTACCTCAATCAATTAACTGGACACAAGAATCCAATCCGATCCGGTCTCCAAAGTATCCACACCTGCTCTAGAATTTTCTGTGCTTCTCTCACTTCTAGAAAAGTTACAAGGCCTTATCTGAATGTGGGTACTTCTATTTATAAAGCATTTGAGAAGTTAAAGCAACCCTAGGGGGTGTGGGATCCTTATGAGATTCTTATCCTTAGACTGTGGGGCCCAGTATCCTTAATTAAGTTAAACAACATTAAGGATACTCTATCTTTTGTTAATTACAAACTAGCACACCACTAATTGCAACAATCCCTGTTACATATTACAATTGAACTCCCAAAGATAAGAAAATAACAATGAGACACTTCTTTACAGATATTTCATAAATATGTCCTTCCACTTCACAATATTCCTTAATGATCTTCAAGATGATAAAATAATCATTGTTTAACCCCTATGGTCATTAGAACATTATCATTAGGAACTTAATGAATCAACTGGACATTTGAAAACATTTATTTGATAAAATCATTTTCAAAATTAAATACAAAAATTATAATATAGTTTTGAAAACATTTGACAAACACTTTATCAAAAACCACTAGCCAAATTTTTATGTCCAATTAAATCACATATTTCCTAAACTAAACATTCTCCCTGTCAGCACCCAAATTTTGACTCGGGTCAATAAATGGAATCAGATGGATTCATTATAGCATGGATATGACCAAAATCTAGATACCCCTGAAATTTAGATAGGCAGACATTCTCAATGGATATTCTAGTTACAAACATAATAATGCGATTTGACTTCTATCCACAAAATAATTCAAGCTAAACCTTGAAAACATTATGAGATTCTAAAGATCTAGAATTATCATTTCACCAGCTACCAACCTTCATAAGTTTTCTCACATTGAAACATCAAAAGGTTGGCAAATTACCATTCTAGCCCTACACCCTCAGACACCCAAACAAATTCCTATTAAAATCATTTTTCAAAGTCCCTTTTCAACAAAGACATCTTGAATTTACCAACCTTCATAAGCCTTCTCACATTGAAACATCAAAAGGCTAGCAAATTACCATTTTACCCTTGTACCCTCAGAAGTCCCAATGGAGCACTATTAAACTCAGCTTTCCGAAATTCCTTCTACAACAAAAACATTTTGAATTTACCAACCTTCATAAGCCTTCTTACATTAAAGCATCAAAAGGCTGACAAGTTACCACTTTACCCGTATACCTTCAGAAGTTCAAATTAAACCCTGTTTGAACTCATTTTCTCCATA
The DNA here is from genome assembly GCA_025762735.1 of Platanus orientalis. Classification (NCBI taxonomy): domain Eukaryota; kingdom Viridiplantae; phylum Streptophyta; class Magnoliopsida; order Proteales; family Platanaceae; genus Platanus; species Platanus orientalis. The sequence continues at coordinate 3,704 of JAOXJP010074877.1, forward strand.
GCTTTCCAAAATATCCTCTACAATGAAGACATTTAGAATTTAGCAGCTTTCACAGGTACTCCCACATTAAAATCTCAAAGGGCTGTCAAATTACCATTTGAGCCCTACACCTCTAAAGATCTTAAAATATGGGCTATGAAACCCATTTTTTTTAGGATTCTTCAGCCTTAACCTTCTCATATTGAAGCACAAAAAGGTAAGAAAATTACCATTTTGCCCTACATTATCAAAATACACCATTTTTCTCCAAAATTAGACCCTCTATAAATTCCTAAAGGCCTGACATAAATTAGAAACTTAGCCGGTCAGTGGCCCCACCCAGGTAAGCCCAAAATCCCCTAAGGAAAACCACAAGAGACCTAATACCCCTTAATTACCCTATTTACCCCAAAATACAGCCAATTCACCTTTTTAGCCATGAACACTCGGTGAGCCTCCGAGAACTCTCTGAAAGTCCAAATCCCTCAAGGTCATGCTCATTTTTTTAGGTTTTTCGAGATCTTCAATAAATGCCCTGATAGAGAAATCTTTTCACAGGCCCAACATAGCTCAATGACCTAACCTTTCATAAGTTCGGGGTGTATTTCTTGATTAAGTGACATTCTTTCGAAAATCTCCCAGAAATTCACTGGGAATTAGATTGTTTGCTTGTCAAGCCCTATGGGTTTGTAGTTCTAAGACCCAAACAACCATGGTCTCCATTGTACACCATTCAGACTCATGAAAAATTTGTCTTAAATCTATTGAAGATTTGGTCTGGGATAATTCAGGGTTTTAGACATAACTTTTGGCTCGGGCATCCGATTTACGAATAGTCAGAGCCTATGGCTCACAAATTCTGAGAAATATCTTTCATATGAGGATTTAAAAGATCAAAATCCTCCCTCACTGTACAAGCTGGTCCGAGAATCTTTGGAGCCAGTTTTGACCCGCCAGTTTTGACCCACTAACCCTATCCTGATTCCAATTCTGGCAATTGCATTGCGACTAGAATGTTTGGGAGATGCAAAAAACTTATAAACATTAAAAAGTTTGGAGTTCTAAGACCCAAAAAGTGAGCCTAAATAGTAAAGGAAAAAAAATAATCATTGCTTATTCCAAAATTCCCCATTTTGTCTGAAATGCCCCCAAAACATTTTGAAACCCTACACCGGTGGATACCCTAGGACCACCATCCTAAACCCTACACCCCTCACCATGGGTCCTACCCCCTCTCTCACCTCCTTTGCCACCATACACATGGCAAAGGGGCCCACCACCTCTCCCACCCTTTCACCCCATCCACATACCTCACCCTTTCTCTAGAAGCTTCCACAAGCTTTTCCCACCTCCACCAGCCCTCTCACTCGCCCCCACCTCTTCACCTCAGCTACACACCTCACCCCCCTTTTCTAGAATCACACACCTCACCACACTCCCCCTCCACTCATTTCTCCCTCTCCCCCCATCCAACCACCTCACCCCTTCTCAATCCCTCATTGCCACCTCACCCCTTGGTCTCCACCTATAAACCCCCCTAATTCGTAAAGAGGAGAGAGGAAGAAAAATCCAAAGAGAAAAATCTAAGAAAAAAAAGGTAAAGGAAAGAAAGAAAAAGAGAGAAAGAAAGAAAATGAAAAGAAGAAAAGAGAAAGAAGGAGACCACACGGCTAGGTTGGTTCCCCTCCCCTTCCCTTTTCATGTTTTAGTAGGCTCACATGCTATAGTGACTCCATGTTTTAGCCAATTTATCAACCCTTTAGCTCTTTTTTTATATAGAAAGTTTTAATATGAAAACAACTCTTTTATCATAAAGAGGAATGAAGAGCTATGACTTGGGCTACATGTCACTGATTCCTAGACCTATAAACATGCCAAATTTGGACCCTAGTGGATGTTACCTAATTCCAAAAGTGGGCCAAACTTTCTCTCCTAAAACAGTGTGATCATACACTGTACAAGAAGGGTCAGCCCTAATGTTTGATTTTATATTTTCTATTAAAAATGAATTCGGCTTTGTTTCTTTTTCCATTATCTAGTTAATTAATTTAGGTATGCAATTAAATTTTTACGAGCATTTTTATCATGTCCTGCTGTTTTTTCTGTTATTTATTTTTGAACATATTTTAAATTGCCTAGAACCTGTTCTTAATGAGTTAACGAAATTGTTTATATCACAACTCTGCATAATATTTAATTTGGGTCCCAAATTTAAACTAAGAATGTGGCACCCACCCCTGACTTTTTTACCAAATTTGGAATCCATCCCATTTTCAAATTTTGAGAAATAGGTCTCACAACCCTGCTTTAACTATCAAGACTGTGTTAAAAACACAGCACCCACCCTTTTGGAAAAATCCAAAAGAGGGGCCCACCTTGTCCCTAAGGGTTGGGCCTTCTCAGAGACCTCTAAAGCAACCACCCACCCCCTGAAAAGTCCCATGGTTAGTGGACCCTAGGTGATGGCTAAAAAATCCATAAAATGGTTGCTGGATTTTTGAAAAATACACAGTACACCTGATCTTTCACTCTATGAAAGATCAGGCATATCCATATTTCAAACGTACCCTGGTCTTTCAGGTGTACCAGATTGGAAAATTCCCAATTAGCCTTGAATGCTGTGCTAACTTGTAAAGACCCCTTGCTCTTATAAAATTTCTCATTTGAAATTTCAGTTTGATTGATGTGTCACCAAGATCAAGTGGGGTACATTAGGGTTAATACGCATGCTCTTTCATTTTGTGAAAGATTAGACATACATGTATTTTAGGCGTATCCTGATCATTTAGGCGTACCTGATCAGAATGATGTCTCTCTATCCCTAGATGTCTGGTGGTTCACAATGACCCATTTACATGCAAAAACACTAGAACACACATTCTGAGTGAATTTCAAAATCTGGAATTGACTCCAAAAGTTAAATGGGACCCAACCAAGGTAGTACGCCTGAACTTTCACTCTGTGAAAGAAAGTTCGGGCATACTGGTATAAAAATTCTTTTAAAAATCTTTTCTAGAATTTTATTTAATGAAATTCTAACATTGTTAGGTCAGAGGAGCCACCCTAAAAAGGTGGGTAATTGGGGTGCCTCACACCTTCCCCAATTACAACCAAACAACTTACCCAAATCCCTAGAAAACTAGACCAATTAGAGAGTCAAACCCTATGCTCGAGCCCCAAAAGGCCCGTAACCCTCATTTCCCCTGGAAAATAGGCAGGTGTCTAACCCTGCCTGTAAAAACTCAAGTTGGTGGCGACTCTGAATCTAAGCCCAAAGGTCGACCCGAGTTAACCAGGCACGGTTCCCCGAAGTGGGCTGGGTAAACCACCCGGTCTTTCCGCGATGCCCACACTCCCAGTTAAGGGCAGTGGATTCTTTGTTGGAAATTGGCATCCTCTCAAGTTTTATGTAGGCTATCCAAACTACCCATGATATAACTTCCAATTAGGCATCACTGGTTGGTAGCTCAAAATAACTAACATAATAACTTAGAGAAATGCAAATCCCTCAAGTCTAAGGACAAGTATGTAAATACGAACAACACTTATCTTGATAGTGATATTTTACCAAATTTGTTCATAATAGATCCTTTTAATGCATTTATATAATGCACCCACATGCAAGTTTAGAGTCTCACTCCAGTGACTGAGATTAAATCACTTCATCATATGACAACTCTACGTGTAGCAACCCTATAAGTGATGTATCCAACATCACCCATAGTTGTAAACTTTTAGGTCTACAATAACTGGATTATCAGATCTCTCCACACATTCCAATGTGTCTGACATCCTATTATGTTACCTAAGGACCACCTATCTCATCTCATGAGATCAAATAATTACCCATATAAATAAACAAATTCTTGTGATGATAGAATATTAATTAATTAATCATGCTTGTATTTTACATGAATGGCTTTGTTAGGACATATATTTCCAACAACTTCAGCATCCCATGATAAAATGTAATATCAATAAATGGATATTGTACTCGGAAGCTAGGGTCATCGAATGGGGTCTAGCACACCTTCAAAAACAAGTTTAAATGAACGTCAATTAAGTAATCAAGGTAATAATTAAATTTATATAATTTAAATAAAGATCTACATAACTGATGTAAACAAATGTATGTTTAATGTAATACCTCATTAACATTTAATGCGTCAAGTGTCTCCCGCATGACTTGCACGTTATCTTCAAGTGGCCCAATCTCTTTCCGCGAAGTCCATCTATAGACCTGTGGCTCGTTTCCGGTGTATGATAGGTTGCGATTAGGTGTGAAGTGAGAAAAGTGTTCATAAATCTAACCCTCAAGCAGTGTGATATACCCTGTTATCTGTTTTACATTTACCTGAATTGTCATTCTTAACTGACGGTAAAGATAAGCTAGGGGTGTAGCATCCCACACATACTCCAGCACTTCCAACAAATTTATCAGTAGTTTCAGATACACAACCGATACCCACGTAGAAGACTTGTCAACAAATAACATACATCTCATTAAAATAACAAGCAAGCCTTGGCTGCACACCCAATCCGGGCCGGATCAGATTCGTCATTCACGTTCCAAAACATAGTCCTCGGCCAATCCAACCTCACAGACGTACCCTAAACGACTTGAAGCTCTTACTTTGGATGCTGGGGCGACACACCCAACTAGGCAAACACTAAGGTGACCGCATCTTCTAATGATAGCTTATCTTCAGAAATTGAGAAAACCCGATCAACAACTAGAATCCCAAGTATAGATGAAACGTCGTCCAAGGTAATGGTCATCTTCCTGAACAACATGTGGAAAGTATCAGTCTTTTGATACCATCTCTTCACAAACACTAACATCAGTACCTTTTTTCACAAACTTGTATGATGCTGTGACCAAGGGGTACTTACCAAAAGTACTGATCATTAATTGGAACATCTCGTTTGAAGGATTAAACCTCTCAAACACCCACTCATTTATCTTTTGGTTACGAGATAAGTATTTAAGCGGTTCCTGCTTTTACAATTAAAACAAACAGTGTTAGTAACAGTAATAAATATAAACATTAAAAATTAATAATGCTTTTTATTTTTTAGCAAATTAAAGGGTTTAGGGTTGTGCGGTTCCCGCTCCTGCAATCAAAACAAAACTGATCCCAACGCAATCAAAACAAACCAGCTTTTATTTTTTAGCAAATTAAAGAGAAAAAGACAGAGATGTATCTTTCCAAATTCCAATCCCACTTTTCATGAATTGTTTTATTTTTTTGGTGTTCTATTTCATTTTTTGGTATTTCTGAAAATTATAAACCTCGTCATTTTTTTGATTGTTTTATTTGTTGAGGATGATTGTCTGTTTTGAGACAGACCTCTAAAGGCGTGCCATTGATTGACACATGATGTGTTTTGAATTTGATGCCTTTATTGATCACCTACATTTATAACTGAATACTTTTTTTGGACCTTTTTACCCCCAAAGCAACACATGTCTTGTTTGTATTTCACTATATACATTACAGAGGCTTTTTATCATAGAACATTTGCTTCGTTTATATTTTGTCCCTCTACCCCGCCACAAAAAAAAAAAGGTGTACATTTATTTTTTGGTATAACGAGTGTGTATATTTTTTAGACATACAAAAACTGCAATAGAAAACCCCACAATAAAAGGAAAGAAAAGAATAATGAGAAAAATATGAGAAAATAACTTTTCATTTTGTGATGAGAAAACCTTTTCATGGCAACCAAACAGGGCCTTAAGGTAAAAGCTTGGTGGATTAAGGAAAAAAAAAAATGTTTAAATTAATAAAGAGAAGATCAGCAGAGATAGGCGAAGAAAGGGCAAAAAGCTGCAAGGCAAAGCAACAATGGCGGAGATTTCGCGTCTAGCGGGAGTTAGCTGTGCTTTTATATCACCTCGTCCTCGCAACTTCTTTTCTTCTTTCAACAAATCCTCTATTTCCTCTCTTCGCTTTCACAGCTACAGCGGCAGAAGCGACAGAAGCAGAAGCTTCAGCCTTCATGGCGGAAGAAGTGGCGGAGCTGTCGTGGTTCGATCAATGGCCGCTTCATCTGGGTCTGGTTTGGAGGAATCTGTGAAGAAAACGGTGTCGGAAAATCCCGTTGTTGTCTATTCTAAGACCTGGTGCTCGTGAGTTCGAATCAAAACTGTCTCCTTTGCTGTCACTATTTTTCTTCGATCCTTCTTGATACTTGATAAATTTTATTAATGTTTATGGTAATAATTGATGAACTATGGAGAGGGTTGTTAGTTTTTGGAGTCCTTTTTTTGGATTATAGTGGTGAATTACGAAATGGGTTGTTTGATTTTGGAAGGTATTCTTCTGCGGTGAAGTCATTGTTCAAGCGACTTGGTGTCGAGCCCCTTGTTATTGAATTGGACGAACTGGGTAAGGTTTTTATTTTTCTTCTGGGCAGAGAATTAGAATTTTGCATTTTATTTCATATCAGTACATCACCATCACTGTTGTTGCTCCGGGGATTTTTTTTCTTCTTTTCTTTCATGGTTATATTTTACTTGTAGAACTCCCATCCAGGCCAAAGAATGGATGTTAATCGTATCAGCTTCTGACTGTTGGCAATAAGCATTTAATTTACGCAATTTAGTAGTTAAAATTCAGAAATTAATTTCATAAATTCAAAATCTAAGTTTAGAGGTGCAATTTCTTCTTGATAGTAGTCGAAGATTCCTAAATGTGGAAGTGGAATGGAAGTAGTATCCATGGGGTTCAGCTAAGCTTGGATTGGTCCAAGTCTCTGAAATTGCTGCACTGCTTGGCAGAGATGGAGTACCTAACATTGGATTTGAATGCTTAAAAAATTAAGAATAATTGTAGCATAGTGATCTTTTGGAAATGGAAGAAAATTAGGAAAATAGGAGTCGCCAGACTTGCCACCAATTTAAACAAACAATGCTTGACCCCTCTTAACTCTTGTCATCATAAGGTTCTTATGTAAGGGATATGGTTGTAGACCTGGGAAGGTGTTATGCACTTGGGTCCATCCATCCTAAGAGTTATTTTACCTTTGTGTCAAACTTGATTTTTGAGAGAAATCCAATTTCTTATTTTTATTTTAATTAACTCTGGGATAAGACAAGGCAATTTTGAAGAAATTAAAAGCAAATCAAAACATTTGGGAAATGAATAAATTCATGGAGAAATGATGCAAAGTTCTTGGAAACTAAACTCAAACCATACGGGACTTGCACAGGGATTTGGATTATTGAGAAGCTTGTGAATTTGGATAAATGGTTCTGAAGTTGTTAATGAAAATAAGAATTGAGAAGTATGGTTTAGAAACTCTAAGTTTGAAAACTCTTCTGGGAAGGCTTAGCTTTGGATGTGGGATTCTTGAGTTTAAAGAATAAGAGTGGAGAAGATAAGTTTGGAAAATTTTATGTCTAGGAGAGAAACAAGTTTATTTATTTTTGGTAAATAGAGAAATGAGGTTTAAAAACTGAAAGCTTGGAAGAGCTTGAAAATATGCTAATAAGGTTTAGAAAGCTAATTCTAGAAATGAATATATGACAATTAAACTTAAGATTACAGGATCTAGGAACTTCAACTTAAGGAAATTGAAATTTAGTCTGGCAGACTAAATTAAGAACTTGGTTTAAAGGCTAAACTCATAAAGCAAGAATTGGAAATTTAAGCCAAGAAAAAGTTTGTAGCCATAAAGAGCTTGAAAAATTAGTTTTGAGACAAAACTAAAGAGAAAGGTTTAGGAATGTTAGGATTTTGAAGACCGTATTTAATCAACAAATTTGGAGGGTTCAAGAAAGTGAGATTTGAAAACTATGGATTTCTAGATAAGTATCTCTATGAGAACACCAAGGAGATTACGTTTCCAAACACTGAACTGAAGACTGGCCGCTTTCACAATCTTCAAATAATGAGAGGACACGTGTCATTACCCAGGCACTCTTGTCATTAGGTAAAATGTCCCGAAAATTTTATTTTCTGTGCCCGTGTTCGAAACGCTGAATTGTAGACATTCTGCTCTAAAAACTCTTCCAATCACAAGTGGACATGTGTCCCCTTTGGTGCAGTGCTCATACATAGTATTGGGGGTCCGGTATGCTCGATTTGATCTCGAAACTGCAACAGACGAAATCTGATCTCTATTGTTAATTTGACTGTGTCTATGATGTATGATTCATGGGCATAGTTTGATTGGATGTGATTTGATTTGATTTGATTTTATCGAAGGTCTACAACCAAGATCTTTAGGAGCCTAATGAAGAAAAAAGGCCTATGTATTTCCGAGGGAATTTTGAGCTTGGGAATTAGTTATGAGTCAATGGTGGGATATCAGATATGTAAGAGAAAGGGGAATATAATAGAGATAACCGCCTTTCTTTTTTTTGAAGAATCTAACAAAAAAGAAGTAGATTGTGTTGAACTTGGATGTCTACATATTATATAAATTAAGATTCATGTAAGAGTGTTATTGTGTGTCTGACATGTGAATATGGCATTGGCTCCTGACGCTCCCAATTCTTTAGAAAATGAGTTTCCTTGTTACGTGTTCTAATTGATTATTACATTTTTGCTGATTGTGAAAGATGATGTAGCTAGTAATACATGCTAGAGAATTTGCTGCAAGGTCTTCTAGCAATTTGATTGTGCCATGCTTCCTAATGTAGTACAGTGTGTATGTTGGTGCCACAGACTTGAGATTGAAACCCATTGCCACCAATTCACTTTCCAATTCATAGGTCCCGATCTGGTAAGAAGATGCTACATTTTGTAGTTGCCAAAATCCATGTGTTGATATCACAGGCCTGGTTTTAAAAACCTACTAACCATTAACCTCCATGCCTGCCCTCTGTCCCTAAGGAAAAAAAAAGGAAATGCAAGAAAAAAATAAAAATAGAAGGAAAAGTTATTTTCTCTGGAAGATGTTTTTTTTTTGGGTAGAGTGGGAAAATATCAGATGTAGCTTTAGGAGAAGACCATTGGGCTTCCTGTTTAGTGTTATTAATTTATATCTATCTATCTATCTATCTATATATTTCCCATGGGTCTGAATGCTTGAAAGTTGAAATCAACATATTTTCACCTTGTTTTATGAATGACTACTGCACAATCATGAATACACAGTGGTGTGTCCAACATTAGAAAGCAATTCCATACTATAAAATAATGCAAATGATTTATAAGATCCAGAACTTTTGTTCTTTTTCAGGTTCCGAAGGGCCACAACTGCAAATGGTGCTGGAAGCGTTCACTGGACAACATACCGTCCCAAATGTTTTTATTGGTAAATGTGAATTTTTTGAATGCTAATTATTATTATTATTTACTATTTTTGATTGGTAACAATAGATATATTGTATTAAGATAGAATAGGCTGTACATTAGGGGAGATTTACCCCAAGTGTACACAATGTTTAATTGATATAAGTGATGACATAATTGACACAAATCAGAGACACCTAAATATGAAAACCCAATACAAGAGGAGGGAGCAAATGTCCCCATAACTTCTCTAAAGCAGCCACTCCTTGTTATTTAAAATATGCCTATTTCTTTCCTTCCAAATCTTCCACACCAAAACAAAAGAAAGTGTCACATTATTCTTCCTTGGATTCCAATGGAATCAGTGGCCATGAGCAAGTATCTGTTCAAACTCCTTTGGGCGATATCAATGTACCCTAGAGAGTTTCACCAGCCGGTAGCATTGGGAGCAACGGTAACCCTCGAGGAGGGGCTGCAGATGCTGTACTAGTTAGTAGTCAGGATAAAGGTGTTAGAGAAGCTTCCAGATAAAGCTGGGTACGCTATCATGCAGTGAAAAGGTGGAGCGAGAATCTCTCAAGAAGGAAGTTCGAGAAATATGTGCCAAAATATGTGGGTTGGGCTAACCCATATTCAAAATTTCAAATATAACCAAACCCGGCCCAAGGTTGAGATGGGGTAAACCGAAAGCAAAAATAAGGGTGGCTTATTGGTCTAGACCAATGAAGGATGAAGGAACCTGTTTGGTCACTTCGAAGAGATGGGCACCATCATGTGCCAACTAAAAAGGTGCACAATATAAAAGACCACCGAACACCTCACTAGAGTGAGGTTCGCTATTGTGCGCTCCAAAGGCCAGTGCAAGATAGCAAAGGTCATCAAGTTAAAAGAAAAGGAGAAGGGCTCGATAAATTGACAAAGAAGAGAAAAAAGGATCACAACTTCCCATCGACAGAAGGCTGGATAAGGTGTTTGTGAGGGTTTGGGACGTGGAGAGGAATAGCAATAGTGGAAGGGGTCCAGTCAATGAGGAAGGATAAAGGGAAATGTCGAGGGGAAAGGACAAACTATTATAGTAGGAGAGGAGCATGATGAAAACTCAAAATCGGCATGTTTTCAGAATAGCAGGAGAGAATTTGGTTGCTCAACTCTAGTGTGCAGGTATGAGGGAGAAGGGAGCCAAGAGGAGGGAGAGATGGGGTTGGCAAATGATGTGGTAGGGATGGGGTTTTTTCTATTGCAAATAGGGGAGGTAGTAGGGAAGGAAGAGAAAACACAAAAGGAAGTGCAACCGAAGCTGCAGCAGGAAAACACCACCTAGTCCTATTGCTGGGGAGTTAGGGTCCAAAACAAGGAGGGAGCTAATCAGGAGAGTGTGAAGTAGGCAAATGTAAGTCCATCATTTTCCAAGACAGCGATGCAGGGGTGGGTGTTGCTGGTTAGGGAAGAGGAAGCTATAGCTATGGATCAACCAATTATGATGTTTCCGCCTCCTACATCTTTAGAATGGGTTCGGAGAAAGGTAATGGAGGTAAGCAAAATGTTAGATATCTTCTTTGCAAGTATGGAGGAAAAGGTGGAGTTGTTTAGGAAAATAGAATGAAGGAGGGAAAGAAAGAATAGAAGGGGAAGGCCCAGCAACAGCAAGAGTTCGGAGTTGAAATTCTGGCCTCCACCATCAACTATGATGGTAATAGGAGTGACAAGGGGTATAGAGACTGAGAGGGGTAGAGGTCCTAGAGGAAGTGGAAGGAATGAATGAAGGGACCTAATCAAGTAATTATATTCAATGAAAATGACCATACTCTCATGGAATGTTAGGGGTCTCAATAGGGGGAATAGTAGGGAGTGTGTGAAGGATATATGCAATGGGAAAAAAGTAGACAAATGGTGCTTCAAGAGACAAAGATGCAGAAATTTTGGAAAAAGGGAAGCTTTTGGGTTGTGGGGATGAAAAGAGTTTGCCTTTGTGCACAAGGAGGGTGTTAATGTAGCTGGATGCCTTTTGGTGGTGTGGAATAAAAATATGGTTAAGGTGTTGGATTCAAGGGTTGATGAGTTCTTGATATCCGTAAGATGCAAAAATTTAGTAGACTTAGGTGTTTAATAATCTTTGGCTTGATAGATCAAGCTAGCTGATGCAACATCACTGCCTTGGATGGATCATAAGGTACCATTTATGGAAGCCCAGTCCCAAAATCAAGAGGCCTTAGAGATGTCACACCGGGGGGGGGGGTACAATTATTTT
>JAOXJP010074888.1:0-15175 GCA_025762735.1 Platanus orientalis
GTCTATGATATATATATCACAAATATTTCTATGTTATATATATATATATATATAGAGAGAGAGAGAGAGAGAGAGAGATTTTACATTATATATTGTGAAAAAACGGAATAAGAACAAATTTTCCTGTCAAATAACTCCACACCAAAATGAAATATTTAAAATAAAACTTAGAAATATTTGTGTGTTAGGTTTCAACCTGTCAAGTCCCGATCCCCTCCTGCCCCGCTAGTAGGAGTGATGGGAAGTATCTTGAATTCACATGGTCCATGTTGAACCTGCATTGAACCTGCAAGTCCAAGAAAAGTTGTTTCATGGATTGGGGGTATTTTGGGTTTTAAACCCACATTAAAAAATAAAGTTTCTTGGGTATGTGTGTTACTTTCTTTGATGGGTTTTGGAGATTGCAGAAAAATGACACAAGTTAAGACTTTTTTAGGAAGGCAAGAACGTATTTTTTATAGAGAGTTAGCAGGGTTTTGCTTTTGGGTTTAATAATTCACCTAGTGCATTTTATAATCTCTTTGCTCTTCATTTTAGTGGAAGTTTTTGATTATCTTCGCTCGTAGATGTAGGTAATATTGTCAAACCACGCAAAATATTGTGTTATGTGATTGTTCTATGTCGTTTATTGTTTTATTGTTTTGTTTCAGGCACACATACTTTAATCTAGGGCTGTTAATTGAGCCAGGTTGGGCCGAGCATGTGTTAACCTGAGCCTAACCCGAAGTACAAAACCCCGGCCAACCCGAGCCCAGACTAAGTCTGACCTCCTCTACCTAACCCTGGCCCATTGTAATTATTCAGGCTTCAATTTGGGCCAAGTTCGGGCAACCTGAAATGCAGTTAAGACATATAAGTACAAAAATGTTATGCCCTGAACCACTCAACCAAAACGATGTTTGTTAGTAAATGTTCTAAATATATTTACTTTATTTTAACAACCAAACTCTATTACATTTTCACCAACCAAAATGGTAAAGTTTTTAGAGCTTAATTTAATGGCAATTTTCTTCACCATGCATCCAAATTAATCCAATAAAAAACATAAATCAAAAAATCATTTTTTCAGGTATCAGGCCGGTTTCATGTTTTATTCACTTCGGGCCGGATTGGACCGGGCATCGGGCTAAAATAACTTGGGCTCCAGCCCAACCCAAAAAATAGTTCAGGCCTAATATTTGGGCTTGAGCCTAGCCCAGCCCAAAACTCAACCTGTCCAGCACATTGCATATCTTAGTCATGTTTGTAATCATCAAGTGATTGATTTCTAAGAAGGAAGACAGGTTCCAAGCACTTGAAGCCGAAGATGGATCCATTCCTAAGTTGCTAAGGTTCAAAGACTTGAAGACCCAAGGTTCATCAAGCTCAAGGAAGGTTTATAAAGGTATATATTATGATAATCATAGGTTAAAAAGAACAAAAGACCTTTGCATAAGCTTATGGACCAACACATGCCACCTATATAAGTTCTCAAGTGTGTGAGAATAGATTCAAGGCTCAATGGCAGAAAAACAAGGGAATCGAATCGATCCGAATGGTGTTAGATCAATTCACACTTAATGGATCGATCCACTACTTGCCAGATTGATCTAGAAAGGCGGATCAATCTAGGATCAATTTGAGGATGCTAGATTGATCCATGCGGATTAATCTGACATAGCCAGATTGATCCACCATGGCAAAAATTCAAAAAATAAAACAAATCAATGCCTGCGATTTTTTGACCATTGGAGTAGATGTCATATCAAGGGTGCATGACTGTGTTCGTCCCTTATAAGTATAAGAGAGGCTCAAATGAGCTCTCTAACACACAAAAACCCACTTGAACACAAGAGAAAGAAAGTGAAGAGAGAATTGAATGAAGCTAAGGCATTTACACCTCCCAACTACCAAAGGCTCACTTTAATGAACATTAATTAAAGATCAAAGAGCCTTTAAGTGCTTTTCCTACACTTTATATTTGAAGAACAAGAAGAGGGAAGCAAGGTGAAGGGTTTACTCCAGTAAACCCTTGTGAGAAGCTCCAAGAAGCAAATAAACACTCTTGGAAGTTTGGTGGTACACATTGGCACACTAGCTCAACAAAGGAGCAACCACCTTCATGTGCAACAAGCAATATACAAGTCTTGTGAAGTAATTTGTATTGATTTTAAATTCATTTATTTGAGACCTTAGCACCCGCCGGAGACACCGGTAGTGTAGACCATACCTACCAGAGACACCGAATATAGACCACTCTCACCGGAGATACAGGGAGTAGAGTTTACTTTTTCAAATAGTAGGTTTTAGAATTTTAACCTTGATTGTAATGTAATTTAATCTTAATAAAATTTAGTAGTTTGGTAGTGAGCTTTGAAAGTGGATGTAGGCCCGAGTGTCGAACCACTATAAACATTGTGTTGCGTGTTTGCTTGTGGTGTGAATTTCCTCTTCTCTCTATCTTTACATGGCATGTTTAACATCTTACATATAATCTTTCATATTTACTACCACTTAGGAATTTAAATTAATTGAAAGAATTTCAATTAAGAATTGTCATTGAATTGCACTTGTAATAGTTGAACTATATCTTGGTGTGCATTAAACTCCAAGAACTACAATAACATCTAAATTGGAATTATAAGTGGAGGTTAATTAAAATAATTGTTAGAAATCCTATTCACCCCCCCTCTAGGACAAAACCGGACTTTCAACTTCAAGTTAACCTAAAGTAAGAATGACATTAGGGGCTGACACATCAACGCTGAAAAGGTGATATACACTTTTTGAGGGATGCTTTTCACTTTTTGACACTAATGTGTCAACCCCTAATGTCATTCTTACTTTAGGTTAACTTTAAGTTATTCTACCAAATCCATAAGGCCTTTTTACTGCAAACGATCTAGTTACGAGATCTGTATTATAGATTTGTTGTGAAGGAGGTGTGTTGGTAAAGACTAGAGAGCCCCCAAGATTTGGTGCCCCTCCTAAAGTGTTCCTAACTTGTCAACTACATGTAAAGGGGATACATCACATTAAGTGATTAACACCCTCCCCTAAAAACTATAAATCACTTTTCGAAGTGATGTGTCCTCCTTGTATGCAGGGACAGGTTAGGGGCACTTTAGGAGGGGTTACCAAATCCCAACCAAGTTAAGAGAGAGGCCAAAAAATTGTCTGAGTAATAAATGGGTGGGACCCAGAAGATTGTTAGGTGGGACACATAGCCTCTTGAAAGAACGAATGTTGGCACAATAGACAGGTTTTTCCTGCCTTGGATTCGGTGCTACCCCTAAAGTGAGCCTAAGGTAAGATTGGCATTAGGAGCCGACACATCAGCGCCAAAAAAGTGATTTACACTTTTTGGGGATGCTTTTCACCTTTTGGAGCTGATGTGTCTGCCCCTAATGTTAGTCCTACCTTAGATTGACATTAGGTGGTGCTACCAAATCCTCGAGTTGTTCTAGGGGTGGCAAAGTTTGACATAACCTATGAACCCAACACAAAAAAAGTGGGTTAGAGTTGACTGTAAATTGGTTTTGGATCAAACAGGTTGATCTGCTTTGACACATTTAATGAATGGGTTGGGTCAGGGTTGATGCATATAGTTGTATATATATCCTTCACTTTGAGATGTCATGAATTTGACCCGCCAACATGAATTACCACATAACTTGAGAACCCAACACAAAATAAGCGGGTTAGGGTTGACTATAACCGGTTTTAGGTCAAAACAGATTGACCATCTTTAATACAATTAATAAATGGGTTGGATTCGGGTCGAACCTGGCCTTATAGTTGAATACCCTTATCTTGATACGACACGAACCTGGCCCGCCAACAAGAATTGCCACCCCTAGTTTTTCCCTTCATTAGATTTGGTAGGACCATTTGAGGTCACCATAAAGTAGGATTGAGATCAGGAACTGAAAAAGTGATTAACACTTTTTTGGGATGCTTTTCACTTTTTAGCGCTAATGTGTTAGCCCTTGATGCTAGTCCTATTTTAGGGTGACCTTAGGCAGTCCAACCAAATCCTTAGGGGGTTTTTCTACTACCACGCCACATGTCATGTACTGATTAGTATTGGAGTGGTATTTGTCCATTCAAACTGGAGATGTATCAAAATCCGAGAGAGAGAGAGAAGGAGAGAGATCGAGAGTGAGTTGGGTTGTTCTATGTAAAGACGAAAGCGTTTTTCAAGGGAGCTGCTACTAGCACCCCCAAAAATACTCACCACACCCCTGAGCTCACCAGCCCCCCTTTTTTGCTCACCACACCCCGTCCCTACCTAACATGCCCTCACAACCCTAAACCCCCCCCATTTCATTCTCTTTTCCTCACCACACCACCCCTCTTTTTTCTCTCTACGTAAAACCACTGAAACCCATGCCTCTCTTCTCTCTTCCTTACTTCTCTCTTCCTTCCTTTCTTCTCTCTTCCTTTCTTTTTCTTCCTCTTTTCTTCTTTTCTTCTTCCTCTCCTCTGTTTGTGTGTTGCTCTTCTCTTCTTGCCTCCGGCCACCGCTGCCCTGCTGCCACCTCTACAAGTACATTTTTTTTGTTTTGAACTCTACCCCGTTCAGAGGTACAGGCCCAAACAGTACCTATAGGTCCGAACGCACCTCCGAACGAAACTCCATTTAAAAAAAATTATGTTTTTTTAAATATATTTGTATTTTTTGTTTATGTTAAATTTGTTCTTGCTCATGTATGCAATTTTCTTTTATCCCTGAGATGAGATAGACTTTTGCAATATACAATTTGTTGGTTTTGGGTAAAAGGTTCCCATTATAAAAGACATTATGAAGAGAGAAATTTAATATATTTATGAAAATTCTTACTTTAGATTTGAGACTTTTGAGGGTACTAAGAATATATGGTATTTTTATTGGGTGCCCAACACTTGGAATTTCTTATTGACAAATCATTGTCCCAATCTAATGGGGTTGGTTGTTTCTACCTTTTTTTTATGGTTAACAGGTATGATGCCAGTACTTCTTGCACATCTCGTGTACCACTGACGACATCGGTCAGAAGAAATCGTGGTGCCCACAGGTCGAGAATATCCACTAATGAGTCAAAAGCATTAGTGTCTCGTCAAGTAGACAACAACTTGGCATATTTATACGTCGAGGAAGCTAAGGAGGCTCCTATTCTTGGAGCTCTTGAAGACCCTTCTTTATTATTGAGCTTTAAGACACGTTGTTGTAGCAATTTGGCAAAAAGAGGTATTTCAAATTGATTATTTTTATTTATTATTATTATTAAATGTTGTTAATTTTTAATGTTTATATTTATTACTATTATTAATGTTGTTTGTTTTGATTATAGGAGTAAAAACTCCTTAAATGCTTATCTCACAACCATAAGATAAATGAGTATGTGTTTGAGAGATTTAATCCTCCCAATGAGATGTTCTAATTAATGATCGGTGCTTCTAGCCTGTATCCCTTGGTACAACATCGTACAAGTTTGTAAAAAAGGTAGTGGTCTCAGCATTTTGTGGAGAGATGGTATCTAGAGACTAATACTTTTCATATGTCGTTTGGGGAGATGACCATTACCTTAGACGAGGTCTCATGTCTACTTAGGATTTCAATTGTTGGCTAGGTTGTCTCTATTTCTGATGAGAAGCTATCATTGGAGGATGCAGTCACCTTAGTGATGCCCCAACATGCGAAGGAAGAGCTTCAAGCTATTCAGGGTAAGTCTGTGTGATTGGAGTGGTTGAGGACTATGCTTTTAAATGTTAATGATGAATTTGATTCAACCCGGATTAAGTGTGCAACCAAGGCTTACTTGTTATTTTTATTGGGTTGTACATTATTCGTTGACAAGTCTTTTATGTCGGTGTTGGTTACGTATTTGAAGCTACTGAAAATTTTGTGGGAAGTGCAGGAGTATATGTAGGGTGTTACAGCCCTACCATATCTATACCGTTAGCTAGGATCCGCAAGTCGGGTGGAAGTAAAATAGATGGCAGGGTACATCACACTGCTTGAGGGTTAGATTTATGAGCACTTTCCTCACTTCACACCTAATTTCAACCTATCATATATCGAAAATGAGCCGTGGGTCTATAGATGGAGTTCGCGGAAAGAGATTAGGCCACTTGGAGAGAACTTGCAGGTCATACGGGAAACACTTGACACATTATACGTTAATGAGGTATTACATTAAACATACATTTGTTTACATTAGTTACATAGATCTTTATTTAAATCATATAGATTTAACTATTACATTTATTACTTAATTGACTTTCGTTTGAACTTGTTTTTGCAAGTGTGTTGGATCCTATATGAGTTCTCTGACTTTCGAGCGCAATATCCATTTATTGATATTGCATTATATCATGGCATGTTGAAGTGCCTTGATGTGGTCGAGCCTTATCATCCGGATTGGGTGCTGTGTCAGTTCGGTTAGATCCAGTACATTCCTTCCCCTCCATTGGCCCCTCAGAAATGTTCGCGCGGTGCCCATCCCAATCATTATTGGGTGGAATATCCATACATTGATTGGATGTGGGAAAGTTGGGAGAATCACGTGCTCAGCAATAGGGCACGATCACGTGAAGTTGTCTTTCTTAAAGAGTGTACCTTGGAGTACATGCATTGGTATGCACGTGTATTCCACCTGTATGTTCAGAACCCTGAGTTTCGATTCACATATGATGTCGGCCAGTCCTTATACACTAGCGCACCCTCCATGTCAACTAATCCACGTCTACTTGGTACATTGGGGCTTTTAGAACCTATCGTCGCATGTGGTGTTGGTTCTACACCTCCAGATGGCATGTTTCATGCGATTAAGGAGACTATACATCTGCTTCATGACATTTCGTTAGATCCACCTACTTCTTCTCAAGATACAACTGCTTCAACTGCTTTCGATAGGCGCACTTTACGCATTTTCTTCCGTAAGCACCGTAACTTCAGAAATTAACGATGAGCGAGAGAGACATATGTAAACATAAACTTTTATACCAATGAAGATACATTTTCCCCACACTTTCACGTAATTTATTTCTTAATATATATATTTTTATAGTTATTATATTTCAGCAAGTTTGTATTGGGATCAATTGATTTGAAACCAGTCATCAATCTGTAATGGATTTTGATCCCGAGTCTTTAAACCTTAACTTAAGGTGATGTTCATGCAATGAAACATTAGTGCCCCAATGTTTCTAACCTAACAGATATTATATCACAAATATGAATAATGAATCTGACTGATGACTATACGTAGAGATGGCTATAACTATTTAATCTACAAAATTATTTCTACCCTTAATCATATGTCATACTTCATAACCATCAAAAGTAACAAGTACATGATGCTATCAACAATGAGAAAAAGTGATAAAACACCCCAGATCCGATCCTCTCCTATGAGTACATACTTCGAAAAAGTGATAAAACACCTTTTTAAGGGGTACATGTGTGTTTGAGATTGTCGCAAGACAGTCTCACTCACATGAGAAGATCCATTTGGGAACACCCCTTATAGCTAGGTCATCACCTCATAATATAAACGCATATGAGCCCCATTCTTAAGACTATAAAACAATTTGCATTCATCCATCGACAAAATATGAATGATAACATAAATCATTTCATATCATTAAAAAAAGACCTACAAAAAAATAGAAAAGTTTGAATAAACCCAAGCCCCGAACATACCTAGGTCTGTTCGGACCTGGAGGTCTAAATAGACCCAGGTTTATTCGGACCTCCAGGTCCGAACAAACCTAGGTTTACCTTGTCCAAGCTGCATTCCTTCTGAGATCCTTCTGAGATGTTTGAGTGAATCTTCTTGTATCGGCCTATTTGTTCAACATTCCATGATACTATAAGCAGAGAAAGAGAGAGGGGGGTCACCCTAATTACTGGGAAAGAAGTCTAATTGTTTTTTGTCTCTTAGATCTCATGTCTTGTATGTCTATTGTGACAAATAAGACAAAGTAGGGTGGTATATATACCCCCTTCAAGCCCTACAAATGTGTATAAGCTGACACCTACAACCACAAGGATACATAATAAACTACACTAGAAAGATAAGATTTAGTCTTTAGCATCAAATATATCACCTTAAGCATTAGAATAAGTCGCCATGACTAGTTATCATACCAACACAAGGTCTGAGTTTGCCATTGATTTGCCTTGTCCAATAATTATGGTGTTGTGGGACCAATGATCCACATATCACACAACAAAAAAGTCTTTTGCCCCAATAAACTTTGATATATTTTGGCTAGGTTCTAAATGTATGATAGTAAAAAAAGAACCCTCATATAGGCGTTAAACTACAACATATCTTTATTATAAAAAGAACCGTTAAACTACAATCACTGAATACATCAATCATCTAAATCTAGCGTATCTTGTGTAGTAACTTCAGAACTAACAATATCTTTGAATTATTGTATCCGGGGTTGATATGCTAGAAGCTCCCATTCAACTGCAATGGGATCGCGATACCGATACCAATTCGTCGTTGTAGGCGGAATAGGATGACCTGGTAATAAGAAGACCTACAAAAAAATATGATAACATTATGTAATGTTCAAAACAATTAGAATACAACATCTTGGAATGAGCAACAACAATTACTTGAATGAAATGATTTCTATTCACAAACCTGATAGCAATTCCTCGGTGGGCAGCTACAGACAACGAACGTGAACTAAGTGGAAAGAATGTTAGGCATTGTTGCATGCTCAAGTGATATAAGACCACATCGTAACATGATGCTACAAGATGTCCGCAACCTTGCATGGTCATCCAACAAGCATATCTTGGGCAGTCATGAAAGCATGATAGCAATTGGACCATCTCATCAACTTACTCACAACTTCCATATGTTTTCTCATAATGTGATAGATAACACTACAACTCATTTAGCAAATCCATTCTTATCTCCCACCAACTGTCTTCAGGATATCCCAATAATCTAACAATTGCCCTGAATCCACAATTTCCATTAGTCGCCACATCTCTAGTTAATCCAATATAAGGCCTTAACCCTGCGGGAAATGCCCAAATGAATGACATCGATCTTTGTTTCATTGCTAGACTGGTACGGAATACCTACAAAATACATAAGGAAACATAATACGTTAAATAAACAAACACATCATAATTTACATTATTATTAAAATATTGGGCATACCTTCTCTTTTGGTCTTCTCTGAGGGTGTGGTCGCCATGATTGCATCGAAGTGTTAGTTGTACTACCAATTATAGGGGGAGAATAACTATCTTGCACTGAAGATAAAATTTCAAATTTAGACGGTTCACGCCACATAGATGTGTCAATCTTCGCGTGTGGATGACCTCTTGCAATTGTCTTCACCTTTGATTCCATCAAATGTGAACTGTCTGGTGCTATTATCTCTCTCAACTTCTTCAGCATCTGTAACTTTCTTTTTGGGATCATATTCATTAAATAGTTTCATAAATATTTGTAAGTCATCAATACAATCAAAATGGTGCTCTAACTGGGTTGATGTACTTAGCATGTCAAGCTTACGCCAATGTGGATGTATAAAATCAAGGGGAATTGGGCAACCTTCCCTCATGTACTGTGCAATCTCGTGTACGCATGACAACCTGTACGTGGGTCGATAAACTCAACCACATATAGAAACATCAACACCAACAAAACTATCTCCATCCTTTTTATAGAAATGTTGCCTCGAACCTCTTTAAATTTGGAAGGCTTGAAGTTGTGTTGGATGACTGTCATACTCTTCTCAAAAGATGCTTTTATGTTTGTATGCTGCAACTCAAGCAACATATGTATACTAGTCTAAGAGGACTCAAAATCCCGTTTATTCGATCCAACTTGCCTCTTTAGCTTTGCATGCGCACTCTCAATCCTATTCGTTATAGTTGTCCCAAAATGCATCCATTGATCCATCCAAGCAGCCACAAGTCTATCTCTATATGCATCTAACTAATTGCTTTGCACATATTCGAGTGCATCTAGATACGTACTAAATTTATGATTCAATGATGCGAGATTTTGAAAGTATTATTCTTCTGTCGCTGAAAACAACAATACATTTCAACTCATGATGAACCTGTCCTAGCTCTCTTTTGTCAAAAACATTTTCTTACACTTCGTAAGAACATTCCTACTGATGTGCCATCTACACAGTAAATGTGTAGCAGTATGAAACACTGTAGAGATTATATTCATCAAAGCCACCTCCCTGTCCATCATAATCACATGAGGATGAGCACTATCACCGATCGCATCATGCAAAACACTCAGTGCCCATGTGAAGTTATCTTCTCTCTCATATTGGAGATATACAAAGGCTACATCGAAGGTCATGTCAGTGGATGTCAATCCAACAATCTCTGAAAGGGGCATACGATAGTTATTCGTCTTATAGGTACAATCCATGATCAAAATATGTGGAAATGCATGTAGCAATTCCAAACTAATCGGATGTGTCCAAAACACTTTAGTCACGGTCTCGGTATCATCGATTTGTCTATGGCACTCAATGTATCCATGCTCTACCAACTGTCCCAATAGTAGCTGCATTTGAGACCTTTCACCCTTCTCCGTTGTTTTATGTCTCTGTCATGCATTGTATACTGTTTTCATTGTGGTAACATTTAAGGGGTCTCTTCATTTCAATGTAGCCAAAATATCCTTTGGTTTTACCATATTTTTGGATATGTCAACCAATAACGAAGTCTCTTCTTGTGACAGTCTTTCAGCATATGAATGTCCCTCAAGATGATTCACAACCGAATGATTGTGCACACCACACACTACTAATAAAATCCAATCATCATCAGTGGGTAGCTTTTTATCCTTCAATTCAAACGAACATTCACATTTCTTAGTACTTGACACCACATGTTTTTTTTTATCTTGATTCGCATATTTCTTAGGCTCTCTGCACTGGCCACTTCTCTCACATGCAAGGGTAATTCTTAGTTTCTTTGAGGATGCAACAAAATCTGACTTGTTAATGACAATGACGAACCCATTTTTTCTCCTAACCTTGGCCGCCCACTTACATAAGTTTGCTCGGCTCTTGAATATCTATAAAAAAATAATAACATAAAAATTGAATCATAATAACTCAGAAAAATCTTCACAGAGTAACTAAAAAAAATTCAAAAAACTTTACCTCATGCATGATAAACTTACTGGTATAATCCATTACCATCTCGACGGAAATCTTATTAAATTGGCTCGAAACATCACCCTGTAGTAGGAACATCGCAAAAAAAGATCAATATACGCATTTGGAAAAAAAATTACAAGTCTATTTGGAGGTACAGGTCCATGCAAACTGGGTTTTGTTTGGACCTTGAGGTTTGAGTATAACCCATTTTGTTTGGACCTTGAAGTCCGAGCAGGACTTAGTTTGTTCGGACCTCAAGGTTCGAAATGTCTGAACAGAACCAGGTTTACTCAGACCTGTTCCTCCAAACAAAAGGCGGGAATTTTTTTTCTTCATAAAACCAAAAATACGTACCATTGAACGATTTTCTTGCTCCAGTTCAATTCTTTGATAATCCATTAGGTGATTGCAATGCTTTCACACAACAATAAAGGTAAAAAAATGGTAGAGTTAGATGTTGAAGAAAGGGAAGCAAGAACCTTTTTTATTTTTGGAAGAGGCTGAGCATTTTAACGAAAGGGAAGGGGATGGGAAGAGCAATTTCATTTTTTAGATTTTGGGTTAACAGGGTAGGAAGGTCATTTTAATGAGGGGTATTGGTCGGAATATTGAAAAGTCTTAAAATGGGGGTATGGTGAGTATTTTTGGGGGTGCTAGTAGCAGCTCCCATTTTTCAAACAGCACCCGAGGGCTAATTGCTTCTTCTCTGCAGCCTCTATTCATCATTCTGTTTGTTGCAGACATAAAAAATTTCCGGAAATGTTGCCCATTTCCAATCGTTTCCGGGCTGCCTTGAACATGATTTTGACCGACCCTGATGGGCCTTTCCTCTAATCGTATTATTTATTGAATTCCCAATGTTCCTGTCCCCATTTCGCCCCCCGGCGGTCGTCGAAACCGTCGCTGGGTTATTGGGTATGTAAGGATTTCTGGGTTTTGTCGTTGGGCGGTTGATACTTTTTTGCTTTTGATTGCATGGGCGATCTTCAAGTTTGGTTGGCACAGCCGAACGGCATCTTGACGGAAGAGGGCCCGTTCATTTGCTCGTTGTCGTCATCATCAGGGTCGTCATGTAACCCATACCCATTGTCAATTAGTTACGAAAACTTGCTGAGAGCCGAGCGAACGACCCAAGAGATAATATGTCGGATTCAGCCGACAATGGTTTCTGCGCAGAGGAGGAAGACAGTAATTGATTACGTCCAGAGACTACTTGGTGGTTCTCTTGGAATCGAGGTGAGTCTCATTTCTTCCTATTTTCTTGATTATTTCCCTATAATTTTGTCAATTTTTCTGATTTTTTCTATTATTTAATTTCACATGGGCGATTAGCTACCTAGGTATTGCTTTGTTTGTTTTCCGATGCAGGTTTTTGCTTCAGTTCGTCAGAACTAATATCTTTTTATTTATTTTATTTATTTTATTTTTTTATTTTGTCTTTTCATCTCTCTGATGAGTTTTACATAGTCTCATGGCAATACATGTAAGCCATTTCTCCCATTGGAGGTATTTAGCTTTGGGAAGGTTGTTGTTGTTGTTATTGTTGTTTTGTTTTTGTTTTTGTTTTTGGTGGCAACGTAAGGGGAGCAAACTACTTTTAGGCTCTCTTTGGCATGCAATCTTGAATCTTGCCATTGTGATCTATATCTCAAACCAACAGATTGCAATCAGGCTGATCATAGATCAGATTGTGGCACTTGTTTGGCTACAATATTTTGAGAACGCGATCTATGGATTGAAATGAAAACAATGCACTTGACATGTGATCTCAATATTGTAAATTTAGCTATTATGTACTTAATGTAAATCTATTATGAAATATATGAAAAATCAAACAAACAATTTGTGTGGGCATAATCATGGTCCTCCTGTCAAATAGACAGGTTATCAAAATTAAAAAAAAAAGTCAATTAACATAAATATTCAACACGTTGTTTTTCAATGTGTAATGGCTCTTCCCCTTCATTTTCCCCTTCTTCATATGATGTTTCTTGTACCAATGCTCCTGTAGTAGTATACAACATGGCATCCAAAATTGCATCTAATTCCTGATCCACCTCCATTCTATCTGTCAAATTAAACATTTCAATAAAAAAGTGTGAAAAATAAAACAGATAAAGCATATTCATAGTACTCATAATCACACTATAGTTTTTTTTTTGGATGAACAATTACACTACAGTTTTCAGTCAATCCAAAAGCATCCACACAATCTTTAAAGATAAAACCATAACATTTAACTTTAAAATATCCATGAACATAAAAAAAAATTCCTTTTACTTTCAAAATGAACAAAATAAAAAGATGGTGATCCGACACCCATAATGAGTAAAAATCCATGCTGTTAAACATGACTTCACCTTGTTTAATACATAGTTACAAGAAGAATGAAAGACAGCTTTTGACTATTAAGAAAAGCTCCAGATAAATTTCTTATCCCATTCAATATGAAAATGCAACAATTGTGAAACAGAATGTGATGACAAAAAGTGGAAGAAACAATTGCCCCTGTTGCATATATCTTACTCAATTCCAATAGGGGATCAAATAATCACTCTATAGGTGCCACAACTCAATTTAGTACCATAATGGTCAAATTCTTTGTGGATCACCAGTTTCTTAATTCCCCCTCTTAAGAGGCACAAGATTTTCAGCGACCCTTTAGGGCCTGAAGAGTTCAGATTTTCAGAATGTAAAATGGACAGCTTAAGGCCAAATATTTGTTACCAATAAAATATTTTCTTGTTTTTTCTGTTGCAATGTGTGCAATCAGTATGGGAAATGGTATCAATCAGAAGTAGTTAAAATGGTTTCTGAAAGCTGCTGATGGAAATGCATGTGTTGTTGAAATAACACCTTAATTTCTACAAAATCACAAAATCACAAAATCATTGCTTAAAGACGTTAAAGACAACATAACCAAACCCCCAAGTGTTTGAACTATTTACTAAGATGTCAACCAGTTTAGGTAGGGGAAAATGAATAATCCTCTCTCCACCATTGAAGCTCCTAGGCCCTCTGCTATACTACCCATATTGATGTATAACCAAACCCATGAACCTAGACTCCTAGAACTCCAACCAAACTCATTTGCTAAAAGTTAAAATGAACAATCGATAAACCCTCTAGTCTCCCTACATGTGCCTGCACTTGCTTCCCTGTTTTGTATTTGTAAACCTGTGATGCTAACACGAGGTTGATGATGCCTTCATCCCACAGTGTACTTTGACCCACGTATGCTTTAGTCATGACCAGCGTTCTTGTAGCACTCATTTGAAGACCTTGTGAACCATCCAATTGATACTAGCCTAACAGCAAAAAATGGAACACTACATCGGGTGATGGCATCGACATTTGGGGGGGGGGGGGTGCTCAGTTTCACTATTTATGCTCAAAATTGAATTGAACTGTGTTGTGCAAGATCCTTGAAATGGGCCTGGAAATAAACTCTGTTGGTGAGGGGAACCATGGGGCGGATCACACTGGAGATTTGGGTGTGGGTTGGGTGGATTCTTACTGATTCTTTTTACAGAATCTGAGTTGTGCTTGCAGATACTCATCTTGGACTGGGGATTTTCCACAGACAGGAGAAAAGAGGAAAGAATTGATGGGTTGGATAGTGGTTTGCTACAATCGAGTAGGCCTGTCTTTAAGATGATTAAGGGATGGGGATTGGGGGTTTTAAAAAAAAACAGAAAGAAGGAATCGGATTAGATGATAGATTCATGAAAAAAACAAATCAATGCTCACAAAATCGTAACAAAGATGCAATACCTCGTTCTTCTCTCAAAACAAACCCTATCAGACTAACGAGCAACAACATATATAATGGAATAATAAAAGCAAAATCAAACTGAAGACGAAGAGGTAAATATCACCCCAAAAAAAATGAAAAGAGGCAAAATTAGCAAGAGAAAGGCTTCAGATCCTTCTCGACAAAAACCCTGACCTTTGGGAATTTTTTCTTTCATTTATAAAGAATGGAAAATGGGGGTAAGGCTGCGTACATCTTGCCCTCCCCAGACCCCACGTTAGTGGG
>JAOXJP010074899.1:0-15175 GCA_025762735.1 Platanus orientalis
ATATTCATTTCTCTCTAGCATAGTCAACTACCATCTATGGAGCAATTTGTTCCATATAAATCATACTTGCAACATTATTCATGAGCATCTATGTCGCTCAAAAATTCAGTGCAATCCACATTTGTAACAACACTATGTAATATCTTACAAATGAGCATGCGAGTAGTTTAACATCACATTCCGCAACTGACTTTGGTGGTTCATAAGTTAATTAGAATCGACTTCTTGTAATCACACATACATAAATTTATTTTCTATTGCTTCCATGCACTAATCTCTATCAAACCGAGTCAACATGTAGTGAATTAAACTTTTGCGAGTTCGGTTTTACTATAGGAATGGGACATATCTTCAAATTGTTAGTTTTGCGATTATGGGAAACTCAACAATGGTGGAATAATTAAAATTCAATTTTCGAGTTGGTGGCGAATGAGGATCAGTTTTGCAATCAATTTCAGCCATGCAACACACTGTTCAGTAGCACACCATGTTCAGCCACGCACTCTTGAGAGTCGTGCACTTTGGTTTAGTCACACACTTGGTTTAGTCACGCACTTTGCACAGTTGTGCAGTCCAGTCTGCTGATTTCAACTTTCTGCTTTTTCTTGTCCTTTTCAATTTTAGAGTTTAAGTTAACCAATTCATCCGAGCATAAAGGTGTCATTATAGTTAGAGAAGTTGATTCACCTGTAATTGAAGAAAAGTGAAGGAGAGAAGAAAGAGAAAGGAGAGAGATAAGGAGAATCGTAGTGTAGTTTTCTCAACACCACTCAAAGTATTATTTATATGTTTTCTTTTGATAGTATACCGTATGTAGTATCTATACAATATATATACAACAATACCCAGACTCTTATACCCTTACATTTCTACACTCCCCCTCAAGCTAGAAAAGAGATATCTCTCATTCCCAGCTTGTTTACAACTTCATGGAACCGAACTCCATTTAACCCTTTTGTTAAGACATCTGTTAATTTATCTTTAGTCCTTACAAAAGGAGTACAAATCCACCCTCATTGAAGTTTCTCCTTTATGAAATGTTGATCCACTTCAATATGTTTGGTCTTATCATGCTGAACTGGATCATGAGCTATATTAATGGTTGCTTTCTTGTCACAATATAAAGACATTGGATGAGAAATGACACTCTTAACTCTGTCAGTAGTCGTTTAAGCCATAGAAGTTCACATACACCATGAGTCATAGATCTGAATTCTGCCTCTACAATGGATCTAGCATCAACTGTCTGCTTCTTACTCCTTCATGTAACCAAATTCCCACCTGTGAAGGTACAATAACTAGAAGTCGATCTTTTATCAGCAACTAATCCTACCTAATCTGCATATGTATATATGCCTTCACTCTGTGATGTCCATGAGAAGAATAAAACACACATTTCCCTGGATAGCCTTTAGGATATCTGAGAATCTGATAAATAACCTCTATATGAGCAAGTGTAGAAGCATGCATGAATTGACTAACAACATTGATAGCATAAGCAATGTCAGGCCTAGTCAATGATAGATAAATGAGTCATCCAACTAGACGTTGATACCTTCCTGCATCAATCCATCAATCCTTTGGATCTTCCTTGGGTCTATGATTAGGATCAATAGGAACCACAGCTGGTTTACATCAAAGCATTCATGTTTCTTTCAGAAGATCAAGCACATACTTCCATTGGGACAAGATAATTCCACTCTTGGACCGGGCCACTTTTATACTTAAGAAGTATCTGAGTTGTCCCAAGTCCTTGATTTCAAACTCCTTGTGCCATTGTAACAACTCTTCAAAACTACTCTTATTCAAGTTCTTCTGTGGTGATATAAAAACTTGTTGAATAGGTGAAGCAATTGCAAACGAAGTATCTAATAAGTACAAACCATCATTCTCAAAGCCCCTGCCAATAGTCCTCCCTATCTCCAAGTCCTGAAACACACAATAGGTGGGAATGAAAGTGACACTAATCATTGTAAAGGACCAGCAACAATATCACCTTTACTAGCAATAGAGGAGTAAAATCCATTAGCTATACGAACCTTATCCTTCCCTGAACATACTTGATAAGACGAAAAAAAGGATGACATATGAGTCATATGATGTGATGCTCCAGAATCAATAACTCGGGAGCTAGATGGAGTAGAGATGAATGCAGTAAGTGTGGACATAGATGTACCTTAATGCTCAACCAAGGAGATGGAAGCTATAGGAGGATCTAGTTGGGTTATAAAACAACGAAATACCTTAACTTCTTCATGAGATAACAACACATCAGATGCAATGGATGTGACTTGGTTGCTAGCAAACTGGCTACGATAGAAACAATACTCATTTAAGCCTGGGAATTTGGATGATGGCCATGGAGATCCCAACATGTACTCTTGGTGTGATAACTACATCCATAGTGTTCACATATCAATTTGTCTTTTTCACTATACATACCACCAAAACACCACTTCGTTTTCTGGGAGATATGGCTCTTTTCAGACATTTTGTATACTTAACAACTTGACTTCTAACAAACACAATCAATACACAGGTCACACTTCTGATCTTCTTTGTTGATTTGGTCACCCTGAGATCAACTTCTGAACACCATATGACACTCTAGTGTCATGGTTTACATAAACCAAACACACAACCAACCACAAAATCCACAGTTCATACATTTGTTCTTATCTCAAACAACACAACTACTGCAATTAGAGAGCTAATATGAAATGGTACATGAGGGGACACGAGTTGTAGAAGGTCCCTTGTAATGAGATCAGAACTCTATGATCATTGATCCAAACCAAATCTTAGTTACTATGCCTGGCAGTAACTATGAGACCTTGAAATTTAAGGATCTCTCTTGATCCTCAACCAAATCACTTAGGACTTGTCCCTAAAGGTTTCTCTTAAAAAAATGGCTACTTCTTCTTGAGCAATCAAAACAACAACTCTCAATGTGAGCAGAATTGTAAAAACTTCACAAAACGAGGGTTTTCAAGTTGTAGAAGAAAACCCCTTGAAAACCACATTTAGAAGCTTCAAAAAAATCTAGAAAAATCACCATAAATCCCCATAAATCACCATGGTTCAGGATCTATAGGCTTTGACCTCCAGCCACCTCTTACACGAGTATGGCCTGCTGACGTCAGCCATACGGATGCTAACGTTAGTCGGGGTTTTTGCTTGTCTTCTTCATCTGTATGGACTAATCTTCTCCTAGATTGCTCTAATACCAAGTTGGAGAAGTTGATTCACCAATAATTAAAGAAAAGTGAAGAAGAGAAGAAAGAGAGAAAGAGAGGAGAGAGATTGGGAGAATTGTAGTGTAGTTTTCTCAACACTCAAAGTATTATTTATATGTTTTATTTTGATAGTATACCATATATAGTATCTATATAGTATATATACAATAATACCGGGACTCTTATACCCTTACACTTCTATAGTTATCATGTTTCTTGAAGATAATCGAGGCCTCCTAATAACGTGCAAGGGACAACAACCAAGCTAACTCTAAGATATAATCTAGTCCGGGGAGAACCCTTGTCTCTCTATGGATTTGCACTCTTTGGCATAAATGAATGAAACCTTGTTGTTGTTCTTAAAGCCCAAAAGTCCAAGTATTAATTTTATAGAAAATCCAGCAACAAAACAGTGTCGTAAAATAGTTTTCTCATATCAAATCACTTAGAGATCAACATGAGTTCCCATAAGGAGAAAATTAGATCTAATGAGGATATTAATCTTGTTTAAATCAAGTGATCTCCCTTGATAGGGAGTGTGATTACAACAAGAGTCTTGAATCAAGACCTCAAGGTATTACTTCTCAAAAGAAGACAACTAAGATCAAGATCCATATGCATTGTGAAATTATGAGAAGACTCTCTGGAATACACAACACCTATTTCTTCTTCCTTTTTTTCTTTTCTCTAAGAAAACCCTAATGCAGCCACCAATGTTTGCACGTCCAAAATCTCTCTTTCAAATCATACTTTCTTTTGGTTTACCTCCTATTTATATAGGGAGATTTAGGGTTTTGAAGAACCCCTTAAATGTGTGAAAGAGAGAGGGTTTGATGGCAACCCTAATTGAGGGAGAGTGGGAGTGCAGCAACCCTAGCCCACTCCCACATGTCTCTCTAAAAGAGGGAAGTGGGAGTGGTGCTAGGTCGCCTCACTTCGCCTTCCTTATTCAACGGGATTTAATTCCCTTTAAAAAAATATTTCAACAGTTAATTTTCTCGCTATGCAGCTCATTTGGGGTTGAAGGCATGATCCTTTGGTGTAGTCTTCCCTATGTCATTGTTGGCGCATGTGAAGCACAAGTAAATAATATTGATGAGCGTTTCTTTCAAGGTGATGGTTCCTCATTTAATGGATATCCATTTTTGTGAGATTAGGGATGAGGACTTAAAAAGATGTTTGCATTTTGCTCTCTGTAGAGAAGAACCAAAGACCTAAATTTTTTTGTTTTCTTTCAATGAACATTATTATCCTTATTGATCAAAACAACAAAAGCAAGTAGTACTTCTAAATGTTGAGTTTTTGTCTTAAATTCAACCTGGAAGCAGCCTGAAGTGCAACCTGTTTGTGCAATCCAAAGAGCAACCCGTATTTGAGACCAACCAAATTGACCCATACTTTGACATGATTTGGGTCCGATGGCCTGAACTGATTATGGGGTATTTTGGGATTTCGACCCAATTTATGTAATAAGGTTTCTTAGAAATCACACCGATATAAGGCTTACTCTCAGGTTTTGGTCGAGTTTTAAGAGACAACTTCTTTGGGTTTTTGGTGAGATTTTCTTTTTGGGTTTAATGAACTTGTCTGTACTTTGTAATCTTCATTTTAATGGAAGTTTTTTGATCATCTTCACCCGTGGATGTAGACAATCTTGTTGAACCACATAAATCTTGTGTTTTGTGTGATCGTTCTTTGCGTTTTCTATTTTCTCCTTTTGTTTCACGTTGCCACAAACCAAATCCGATCTGTTTTGTCACAACATTGATAGACACCATATTTCATACTAAATCCAAAAAGCATATCACTTCAAATGGCCAAGTACTAAGACCTTAAGAAGCTTACGATATAACACTTAAGAATTATGCATCGTAATCAATATTTTATAGTTTGGATCACACTTGAATTATCAAACTGTAAAAAATAGTACAACCTAATTTCATATCATTTCTTGGAGGCTAGTAGCCTAAGTATCTCCATAATTTGCATTTTAATGAAGACAAGGTTGTAATTCGGCTTACTTTTCAGAAAAGTTACATGTTTTCCTTGTGTGTATGTGTGTGTGTTTGTAAGTAAAAGAGAATACGATGCAGTACAATAAATATGATACCAAATATGATGTAGAATGATGTCTAAGAATATCAATAAAAACCAAAGTGATGTAGCAGAAACAAGAAAAAAAGAAAAGAAAAGATAATGACTTAATTTGAAGCTTTTCTAAACCCAAAACAAGGGATCTTGGCCTCCAGCAAGCTCGTCTAAACCCAAGGAATCCAACTTTGGGGAAAATCACTACTGGTTTTTAGATTTCACAAAGGAAGAACACACTAGCCAAGATCTAGAAAACAAGAAAATGTTTTATTCATCCATTTCATTCATTTTAAATTATGGGGAGGGGTTGCCTTTAAATAGGCTTACAACCTTAAACAATTAGAAACTTGTTAAAATTGAAAACTTCTTAAAATCCTGAACTTGCTAGCCAAGTTTTCTAAGATATAAACTAAAAAACTATCTTCCCTAAAATTAAAACAACTAAAACTTAAAACTGTATAAAAAAAAATATTATTCCCGTTTTTACTGACACCCTCTTAGTAATTTGGTCATAATTTTCCCAAATCACATCGGATTTGTGCAATCTCGGTCTCATTAGAAAGGTAACTGAATAACCTATCTAATCGCACCAAAATCAAGCCAAAAGGACTAGTTTTTCCTTTAAAAAAGTGGGCTAAACATAAAAAACGGGATTACTCTTAAAAAAATAACAAAAATCTTGGCACTATTGGCCTTATTACATGGAAACATAAAATAAATATTGACCCCCTATAGGACCCTTACTAAACCACATAACATTGCATCTTCCATCATTCGCTCCATCCGTGGACCCCACCAAGGACAAGTGTGGGCCCCACCTTGCACCCATTTCCTCATCAAAATATTTTTTATTTATTGGCAAAAAGAACTTAAAAGATAATTTCATTATGAGCACATGAGAGTATAAAAGGGGAAAACATAGATTGGACAAAGCAAATTATATTATTCAGGTAGATAATGCAAGGTCCCACCTAAGAGTATGCCTAAGCCAAATTAGCATGATATATAAGATGGTTGCAATGGTATAACTTCATTATATTAATTTGGAAGGGTAAGAAAAATATTAGATATATCTCCAAATAATCTATGTGATGGTCCCTACCTGTTAAGGAAACTAATGAATCTACTTTACTATAAAACGATCAAGATGGAGCTGGTCATTACACTCTTATTAGATCACCAATGGATAGAAACAAGAAGCAATGAACTTTAAGACATTGAGAAGAGAGAAACTAGGATGATTATCATTATGGAAGACATAGAGCCTTACCATTTATATAGTTATCCATTAGTTTCCTCCAATGGACACACCTTTACGCCTCATCTCTTCTACTCCAAAAGATGTGTCCCTTGCTTGATGTCCCTACTATTTTGGGAAGTAACCCCTTTAAGGTCGATCTATGTGGTAAGCCATTTGCTTAGATAACAACATGGTGTCTCTTACCAAAATGGTAAGGTAGTTCCATAACTACATAGAATCAATCAATGGTTGTGATTGATTATAAGTCATGGACACTTACATGATCAAGTCCTATCGATTAGAGTGGATAGGCTCGATCGATCGGGCATATGTACGATCGATCGGAGCAGCAAGGCCCGATCAATCAAAAGGCCAAGGTACGATCAATTGGCACATGTGTGATTGATCAGGATGCCCTCTAGGTGAAAATCAGCAATAGAAACATTGCGATTTTTTATGTTTTCGTTCGTGGGAAATTGTGGAGGCACATCCAATGCATCTACAGACGTTCCCACATGACTATTCAAAAATGAAAGGATGTCTAGAAGTCTACATACACATCTTAAGGAGTCCCTATAATTTCTAGAGAAGAAAGGCAAACCCAACATAAGCTTGACTTCAAATTTCTCAATCTCTCTCATCTCTTTCTCAAACCTTTATGCTTTGTGAAACACATTGAGTCTTCTCTGTATACAATTCTAGAAGATTATCCATTGGTGTTTAAGGGTTGATCTCACAATGCTGCAAACCATCGATCAACAACACAACTTTGGTTGGGCTTGTTTTATTGTGAAGACAAATTTGTTGACTCGTTACAGTCTCTGTTTCTTTTAAGAACGGAGTAGAGGGCGAATATTGTCTTAAGGAAAGTATGATCCGTGACATAGGCATTGTTACTCCATTATTTTGTCAAATCCCTGTAATTCTAAATCTCAGTTCTAACAATCTTAAGACAATATTTTGATTGACAAGATCAGTAACAATGGCCTAGTCTTCAATTGCCCAATCATTTGTTAATGCTCTCAACTCCAACATGACGAAACTGGAAAGGTTTGACAGATCAAACTCCAGGCATTGGCAGCAAAAGCTTCATCTTCTTCTCACTTCTTTGGGCATTGTGTATGTGCTCATCAACACCAAAACCATTGGAACAAGAGGGAGAAACACTTGCACAAACCATACAAAGAAGGAACTAGGAACTAGACAACTGTCTCTACAAATGACATTTTTGATACTTTGTCAGATGCCTTGTTTAATGTCTATGAAGCAATGGAGTATGCTAAATATATATGGGAGGCACTACAAGTCAAATACAAGTTTTAAGATGCCGGAAGAAAGAAATGTTTGGTAAGTCAATTTCTGGAATTTACTATGACTGACAATAAGTATGTTTTGGATCAATTTCATGAATTAGAACACATAGCGGGACAACTTGAAAATGAAGTAAAATGGATTAATCGATTCTAGTCGGTTCAATCATTAACAAACTTCCTCAATCGTGGTAAGATCACAAGAAGAGTCTCAAACATAAGAAGAATGAGATGTCCTTAGAAAAACTTAAACAAGATCTTCAAATAAAAGTGCAACATTGACTACAAGAAAATAAAAAAGATCAACCAAAGTTTCTGGGAAAGACAAATGTGATAGAAGAAAGGTCACACCAATCTGCATAGAAGAATAGAGTCTACAACAAACCAAAATTCAAGAAGAAGAACAAAATGGCTTGCTCTACTGGAATAAGGTTGGACACTTCAAGAAGAATTATAGATTGTAATTGAAAGAAAAAGGAAAGCAACAAGGGAAAGGATTTTCAAACTACAAGAAATATATGTGTCAAGTACATATCACCGAAGAAATCCTAGCCATGGTCATGTCGAAAGTAAACATGATTAGACATGGCGGTGAATAGTGGCTCGATTTTGGAGCAACAAGACATGTTACATTTGACAAAAACATGTTGAAGTCCTTTCAAGGTGACAGTGATGAAAACATTCTCTATATGGGAAACTTATCAACCACTAAGGTGTTAAGATAGGGAAATGTAGACCTTAGTCTAACCTCAAGAAAGAATCTCACCTTAAACAATGTCTTGTATGTACCTAAGATTCGAAGAAATTTAGTTTCAACCAATTTGCTTGTCAAACATGGTTTTAGAATAATCTTCAAATCAGATAAGTTTACTTTGTTGAAAAATGGGATGTATGTTGGCATGGGATATGATTCAGGTGGAATGTTCAAATTTAATGTTATGAATGAAAGTAATTCTTCTATTTATATTATTGATTATGTTAATTTGTGGCATGCTAAATTAGGACATGTTAATTTTAAGTCCATAAAAAGCATGATAAAAGTAGGTATACTTTTTAAATATCAAAATGAGAAATTATAAAAATGTGATATTGGTATAAAATAAAAAATTACTATAAAACCATTTCACAACATAGAAAGAAATACGGAATTGTTAGGATTAGTATATTCCGACATATGTGAATTGTATGATTTAATTACTAAATGAGGTAAAACGTATTTTATTACTTTTATAGATGATTTCTCTATATATAGATATGTTTATTTAATTAAAACAAAATATGAGATATTGAGTAAACTTGAAATTTATAAAACTAAAGTTGAAAACCAACTAGAAACAAGAATTAAAATACTTAGATCGGATAAAGGTGGTGAATATACCTCAAATGAATTTTCAAGTTATTGTGAAAAATAATGTATAATAAATTAAATTACAGCCCATATACACCTCAACAAAATAGGATAATAAAAAGGAAAAATCAAACATTAGTAGAAATGATAAATGTAATGATAATAAATTCGGGATTACCTAATAGTTATTGAGGAAAAGCTTTACTAACATCTTGCTATATTTTGAATAGAATTTCACATAAAGATACTAAAGTTACACCCTATGAACTTTGGAAGAAACATAAACCAAATTTAGATTATCTTAAAGTGTGAAGGTGCAAAGCTTTAGTGAGATTACCGAATCCTAAGATACAAAAGTTAGAAGATAAAACCATTGAAAGTGTATTTATATGATATGTTCAAAATAGTAAAGCATATCATTTCTTATCTGTAGAAGATAGAGATATAATTACTAAACATTTTATCATAAAATCAAGAGATGTGGTATTTTTTGAAAATATGTTTCCTTACAAGGATACAAGTGTGCCTAATGTATCTAAAGTTCTTAAAAGAAAAGAAACAGTAGAAGTAGAAAAGATAGAACCTAGAAGAGGTAAAAGGAAAAGAGAAATTTCTTATAATCTAGGGAAAAATATTTATCTATATTTGTTAGAAGGTGATAAAAATAAAATCACAAACTTAGTAATGTTACTAGATATAGATGAAGATACTAAAAGTTTTAAGCCATGAGTTCTAAAGATGCTTCATTTTAGAAAAAAACAATTAATGATGAAATGAATTCTATCATGTCTAATCAACATGGAAATTAGTGGATCTACCTCCAAGATGTCAAACAATAGATTATAAATGGATATTTAAAAGAAAATTAACAGACGGATCAATTGAAAAGTTTGAGGCTAAGTTAGTAGCTAAATGTTTTAAACAAAAGGAATGAGTTGATTATTTTAACACATATGCTTCTATAACTAGAATAACAACTATTAGAATTTTAGTTGCGTTATCAGCATCAAATGGATGTTAAAATTACATTTTTAAAATGAAGACTTAAATGAAGAAATTTACATGAAACAACCCGAATGTTTTATTATGACAAACCAAGAATAGAAAGTATATAAATTGATTAAATCACTTTATGACTTAAAACAAGCACTAAAGCAATGACATAAAAAGTTTGATAAAGTAATAGTCTTATGGATTTAGAGTAAATGAAGCAAATAAATCTGTTTAGTCAAAATTTACTGATAATAGAATTGTGATTATTTGTTTATATGTTGATAATATGTTAATCTTTAGAACTGATTTAGACATAGTCTTCGATACTAAAAGATATTTATCATCATGTTTTGCTATAAAGAATATGGGTAATGCAAATGTTATTTTGGGAATCAAACTAATAAAAAATAGTAATGATATTGTACTTACACAGTCTCATTACATTGAATCTATTCTTAGAAAGTTTGATCATTTTGATTATATACTTGTATCTACTCCATTTGATCCATATGTAAAACCAACAAAGAATAATGAAAGATGAATAGATCAATTAAAATATGTTAGTGTAATTGGTAGCTTTATGTATGCTATGCATTGTACTAGATCAGATACAGCTTATATTGTTAGTGTGTTTAGTAGATATACTCATAACCTTGGATACTGACAATGGAAAGTTATATATAGAGTATTTAAATATCTAAAGAAAATAGCAACTTATGGGTTATGTTATAAAAAACAATATGATGTATTGGAATGATACATAAATGCTAGTTAGATATCTAGTTTAGATGATTCAATTAGTTGGTGGATATTCACTATAGGAGGCACTATGGTATCTTGAGGACCCAAGAAACAAACATGCATAACTCATTTCACTATAAAAGTAGAATTTATTGCATTAGTGGCTACGGGCAAAGAGGTGGAATGAATAATGAACTTACTTTATGAAATATTATTATGGCCTAAACCAATGCATGTTATTTCTTTGCATTATGATAGTGAAGCCACATTGCTAAGAGCGTACAATGGTACGTATAATGGAAAGTCTAGACTTATTATTCTAAGACGCTCACATGTGAGGCAACTTCTGAAAGATAGAGTAATCACATTAGAATTTATCAAATCGAAAGAGAATCTAGCTGACCCTTTTACCAAAGGACTTATAAGGGATATGATCTGAAAGTTGTCTAGGGGGATGGGATTAAAACTTATAAATTAAGTTGACTATGGTGGGAGTCCAACCTGTAATTAGGTTCAACGGGAAAAACAAGCCATAAAAGTCAACGGTATGCATTAAAACAAAGAGATAATAATATCTCTAATCCATCCACAATTAATGCATGACTGCATGGAAAAATAAGGTGAGTTTAAGTACTCTTAATGGGTCTATATCTATATAGAAAAGTGTAAAACATGCAGATACACTTCAGATAGACTCACTTATGTAAGTGTGGAAGTGATGCCGCTTCCTATGAGACTTAAGGTTTGGTCTACTAGAGCACTTACTAAATAAGATAAAAACACAAGGTTGTAAATGTGTTGGCTATGTTTGAACACTAGTAAGGTGAATTGTGTGTTTGATATGTTCGGTTTTGTTGAAATGGGGTCTTTCGTTCAAACTTACGGTTACTAAGCACATCGACAAACTTTGATGTATCTAGATTAAGTGAAGGTTCAAGTTTGTTTATACCTTCATTTATGCATAATTTTTCGTCTACCTAGAATTGTATACAAGTTTTTTTGTCATACCAATATTTTCTAAACTTTCAAAATAGTGGGGGATTGTTGAAATTTTGAAAGCTAAAGGGACTAATTGAGCATATGCCCAATTGATCGAGAGGGCAAGACCCGATCGATCAGGCATATGTCCGATTGATTAGAACCGGGCCTCGCTGTTCCGATCGATTGGGCATATGTTTGATCTATCGGAATAGCAGGGCCCGGTCAATCTAACATATGCCGATCGATCGGAAGGCCAAGGTCCGATTGATTGGCACATGTGCGATTAATCGGGATGCTCTTTGGGAAAAAATCTGTAACGAAAACATTGTGATTTTTTGTGTTTTCGTTTGTGGGAAACACTGGAGGGGCATCCAATGCATTTACAGATGTTCCCACATGACTGTTTAACAATGAAAGGGTGTCTAGAAGTCTACAGACACATCTTAAGGTGTCCCTAAAATTCTATAAAAGAAATGCAAACCCAACATAATCTTGACTTGAAATTTCTCGATTTCTCTCATCTCTTTCTCAAACCTCTGTGCTTTGTGAAATACATTGAGTTGTCTCTGTATACAAATCTGGAAGATTATCCATTTGTGTTCAAGGGTTGATTTCACGGTGTTGCAAACCACCAATCAACAACACAACTTTAGTTGGACCCATTTTATCCTAGAGACAAATTTGTTGACTAGTTGTAGTCTCTGTTTCTTTTAAGAATGGAGTAAATGACGAATATTATCTTAAGGAAAGTGTGATCCGTGACTTGGGTATTGCAACTCCATCATCTTTTCAAATCCCTACAATTCCAAATCTTAGTTATAGAGCAGTGCTCAAGAGTAGGGCTATCAACTATCCGATTATTATCCGATCCACTAATATTCAATTCAGATGCATCTATATCTAATTCAATTATTCAACTAAATATTTGTATCCATTGAAATTAATATTTATATTATAATATTGTAGGACATTCTATGTAGAATACAACATATGAATACTATAATCATAACCAATTGCTCATCTCTCATTCCTAATTTGAATGAAAGAAAGCTCCCAGTAGTCAATTCCCCATTCTCGCATTGATCTATCAATTGTCTTCTATCTCTATAATTCCTAGGTCCTTATTGTTTCCGTAAATATCCACAAAACATTCGAATTTGATCCGATATTTGATTAAATAAACAAATATAAATATGGATATGCGAACATATCCCATTTGTATGCGACCGATGACAGCCCTACCCAAGAGCGATTCAAAATGACTTTCAGGTAGGTGGGTGGGTGGGTGGGTGTGTGTGTTTTTGGTGGCGATGATCTTCAGTAGATAGGTCCACCAATTCATCATCAATTTTTTTCTTTACCAAAGAATTAAAAAAATAAAAATAAAACATTATGAGTTTAGAGTATCCTGTATTGCAATATAAAAGAAAAGATAAAAGAAAGAAAGAAGGATTGCAAACTAAAATGATCGGCTATGTTTGTGGATCTGTTTAGGCATCATCACTAACCTTTACTCAAAGAATCCCAAGAAAAAAGATTTATGACATAATAAAATATAACCTAACAAAAAGAAAAGCAGGTGAAAAAATAAGGAGTTGCCAAGGGAGGGAATGACAGAAATTAAGGGCCTAAAAATTACATACCCAGCGTAATATGTGTCAAATATCAACCTGAGTTTTATACTTGTTAGTTGTTAAAAAAAGGCCTGAGTTTCACACATAACTACTGTTTTCACAATCTCTACTTTAACACTTAACTTCTGTTTTCACAATCTCTATAAAAATATCTAACAGAATAAGGAGGGGGCAACCTATCAAGACTAAAATAAGGTAAGAAGGGGCATAGCTGAAAATGACAAACCTCGTCTTTGTAAAGCTTTTCATTGAATATATCTTCAAGTGTCCAAGAAAACACCAAATCAGTTATGTCTTGTTTTCCCTTGTAAGCTGCAATTCTCTCCATCACTACTTCTCTGCATCAAACATTAGAGAACCCACTTTCACTCTCGCCTTTATAATCTAGGAAGTTACAAAAACAAAGAGTGTGGGAGAGAGAGAGAGAGGTTGCTTAGCTCTAAAGCAAGGACGTAGATAGAAGATGAGGAATCATCGGAAGGGAACCTTATTCCAAAGCACATGGTACCACGCATAGAAAGTGATATCCATCATCCCTCACTTCTTTTTCATCCAAAAAAACTAAAAACCATCGAAAAGCGTAGAGGGAAAAAGTAAAGAAACTGTAGTGAGAGCACGGAGGAAGGAGGTCAGGGCGTCTTCTGTCGTAGTCTTTTCCAGGCGGATTTTCTGGAGCGCTTTTACTGTAGCGAAACTGAAGCACCGGGTGTCGGGTAACACGTGAGCGAAAAATGAACCACCATAAAAAGTGAATAACTGCTGAGTGTTTTTTCACCTCTTCCGCTAACGTGTCACCCCAAGCCCCGGTGCTTCAGTTTCACTACAGTAAGGAGCGCTCTAGGAAATCCGCTTTGGTAAATGTCCTGTCCAGGATTTGGTGTCTAGGACACCAGGGAACGTAATATGACGCAAAAGACTGGAATCGGTTTATGAGCGCTTCCCTTAACAAACACTCATCACTGATCTTTGTCAGGGTTGGACACATCAGCATAGAAAAGTGATTTTCACTTTTTTGAGAGGCGTATATTCACTTTCGGCGCTGATGTGCCCGCCACCTGACAAAGAGCTGTGGTTAGCATTCGTTAAAGTGAGCATTTTTTATCCATTCACCAAAAGGGGGCGGGAATTTGACAGTGTCCTGACACCAAATCTTAGACAGAACATTTATTTCACAACGGAATACCGGACGTGATAAAGTAGATCGTAAGGTGGTGGAGGACGTGCAAGAGATGGTACTTAACTTTATCAACCGAAAGAAAAAAGAACTCCTTTACAAGTATTTTGAGGTTTCTTTTTTCATCTTCTAATTTTTAATAAAAGTCTTTTTTTTCTTCCTTTTTTCTCTTTCTTTTTCTTAGCATCACTCTTTCCATTTTTCCTTGCAACCTTTCTTCTCTCTCCTATATCATATTTCTTTACCTTTTTTATTTTTTTTTCTTTTTCGTTCCTCTCTCCCAAGTCCTCACTCTTTCTCTTTTTCTTCATTTTTTTGGAAGCAAATGTTGTATAATAAAAATGCCTCTATAGTGTATATGGTGAATTATAAACAGGCATGTGTTGTTTTGGGGGTAAAAGGGTCCAAAAAAATGTTTAGTTGAAAA
>JAOXJP010074910.1:0-15175 GCA_025762735.1 Platanus orientalis
TTCGGTACTGATGCGTCAGCCCCTCTGGTGCTGTTTTCATGGTTCTCATGAGATTCGTTCTCACATAATCCAAGCCCGGTGGGAGGACTTCAACCACACAAACTCTTTCACCTCTCAGCCCTTAAGACTCACTCACAAAATAGTCTTCCCAGTTCCATGTGTCTATAACCCCTAATAAATATTTGATATGACTAAACATACTTATAGATCATCTTAATACGATATAGTGCCTTAGAAATTGAGAACATTGGCGTAAGGCGTCCAGTTGTCTAGCCAAGGGCATTGTAACTGGGTCCACAACGGGTCTTGTGTCCAATCGAGGCTGACTTTGGGCACTAGTAGCTCTGGTAAATCGCCCTTCACCAATCTCACTCCAACAGAAGAAGAAGAAGCTTCATTCTCCTTATCTTCTTCTTCCTTCCTCATCTCAACATTATCTTCTTCTTCTTCTGTCTTGAAGACCATGTCTTTTGCTGGATTTACTGTAGTGAGGTTCTCCTGTTGCTCGCACAAAGAGAGCTCAGCGTCCATTGTTGGGGATGGGGATTCCACATGAGATTCTATCTTCGTTTCTTCTTCCATTGCTGCCCTTTGCTCCAGTACTTTCAAGGGCGTTGCTTTCCTGTAGATCTTGCAGAGTACCATGTCCTCCTGCATCAATAAATTATCGGATGAGAAACCCTTAACATGCATTTAAAATCATGTACTGATGTACACAACAGAGTTAGATATTTTGATAAAAAGACAAACATGTAGGGTCCAATTGCCAAGTCAAGCACGCCAAGGTGTGAGATCTACATTTTGATGGGTTCCACATGAGAGATCTCCTACCAAAAGGTCAAGAAAATATGAAAGAATGCGATGGATTGAAGAGTTATAGTCACCCAATTACGATTGTTTAAGGAGTCCCTTTGTAATTCTTGACCCGACCCACCAAACCGCCCATACCCTCTTCCTGTTTGGATTCACATATATCATCATTCCACATCCACATCTGGTTAATAAATGGATCAGGTCAAACGAGACCCAATCCAACCAGCAAATGCATCGAGTATTTTTTTTACGGGTCAGGTTGGCATATTCCGGGCTATACCCAAACTCAGCCGACCCAACTCATTGGTTCTCCCATGAGGACATCTTATGGCAAAACCCAGGCCAGAATGTACCTTGCTTGTGGAGCCTCTCTAAGTCTACTGCCCAAACCTTAATTTAAGAGTCCTTTCTTTTTGTTTTCTCTTGTTAACCCTTTCGCGGTTGAATGATATAGACTTGGAACCATGAAACAAGGAGGCAACAGCTTGAAGTATGGTAAAGTCTGGCATCATCTACAGTATGACACGTACCCCTAAAAAGTGCAAAAAAAATTTGATAGGTCATTTTCACTTTTTAGTAGGTGATTTCCAATTTTTTGGGGTAAGTGTGGTATTGTGGACGATGCCAGACGTTAACACACTTCAAGCTGTAGTAGACGATTTCATGATGGTAATAAGCACCATTTTATGATTCCCACCAAAGTTCAATTAGGCCAGAAATCAGCTTGAACAGTTTATCACTGGTAATTAACTACTAACATACTGTTTTTCTTCTGCTGCACTCACGAAATACCAAATTGATTTTGGAGGATCACGGTTCTTTTTAATAATATATATATTTTTTTAATGATATGATCATTCAAATACCCAAAAGATAAGGCAAATCATAAAATGGTGGAACTAGAACCATGAGAGTTCTCTTGATTTAATCCTGTAAAACATCCAATTCTTAACTGATACGATCACTAAATCGGGCTGATTCTAAGGATTTGACCACCATAAGATGTGCCCAAATCTTTTCAAGTTCATGACGAAAGCTGCATGTACTCAATATTCAAATCTTTCGATGGCATCATAATATGAAATACGATCCCACTAAGCCCCAAAACCCAAATAAAAGTGTATGGCATCTAATCTTTAAAGGTTTACAGTTAGATGATGATTGATTACCTTGGGCAAGGAGGAGGTTTCGGGCATTCTATACTCGTTCATGACCCAGTCGGTCTTTTTTCCACGTTGTGCTCTTCCCTTGTAGAACACCAGAGTCTTCCTCAGTCCTATGATTTTTTTGGGGTCGGATAAGCTTCGAACCTGACGATCAGAACCAGTCGCCTTCCAAAACCCGTTCTCGGTCGTCCGGTTCGGTCTTCCTCCATTGCCATGCTTCCTGTCTCTCGGCACAAAGAAGTACCACTCTCTCTCCCCAACCTTAGATAACCCTGTAACATGCTCAATCGTTAGTCCGCTAACCAAACAGGGCTCAATCTGCAAATATTTCTTGATAATAAAAAAGATAAAAAAAAAAAAAAAAAAGGAAAGAAAGGAAAACA
This sequence comes from Platanus orientalis, assembly GCA_025762735.1. Classification (NCBI taxonomy): domain Eukaryota; kingdom Viridiplantae; phylum Streptophyta; class Magnoliopsida; order Proteales; family Platanaceae; genus Platanus; species Platanus orientalis. The sequence continues at coordinate 2,363 of JAOXJP010074910.1, forward strand.
TGAAGATGCCAGCCTGTTAAGTTGGTAGCAAGTCTGTGGGTGTGGTGTGTACTATAAACCTGGGTTCAAAACCCAAGAAAGGAGAGCATACCAGGCAAATCCCAAGGGTCGTGATGGTATATGTTGAGGAAACCGATGACATCAAAACATAACTTTTTCCCGAAAACAATGTTTTTCAGATAGAAGTCGAGGAGCTCTTCTTCAGTGGGGTGGAAACGAAACCCGGGAAGCTCGAATTCGGGCTTTGTGTCATCCATGGCGTCTCTGGTTAATGGTTTTCTTTAGTAGGTTAGGTAGTTGGATGGTTGGCTGGTGTGAAGGTTAAAAGAAGTTGCTCTCTTTGTATAATAGGGGTGCTCTCTAGCAAACGACGATGAAAGGGACTCGGTTCCTTGGGGAAAACAAGAGAACGAAGACTCACAGATGATTACAGGCCGGATAATAGGGGTTTTATGTGAAACTTTGGGGTCGTGTGAGTGGGTTCCACACGGTTTGAGAAGCTTACCGGGAAAATTACACACTATGTCCGTCCTAGACAAGGACGTAGTCTCTGTTGATTATCGGCAACTTTACTTTAAGCTATTTTTTATGGATGAAAATGTTCTGTGATGAAAATGTGTCTGTAGTGCCTATGGTAAATTATAAGTTAAAATGTGTTGCGTTGAGGGTAAAAAATGTCTTTAAAAAGTGTTCAGTTGAAAAAATAGGTGTTAAAAAAGATACCAAATTCAAAAACACATGTGTCAATCAGTGACACAAATACAGAAGTCTGTGTCAACACAAATAATCATTCTCCATTATTTATAGAGAATCGTAGGGGTGAGTGTGATCCATCACCACTTTCCACAGTTACCACTTAATTTTTTTGAAGACAAACTTGGAATATTAGAAAAAAGGGTCCACCACTGTATTAATTCGGAGATTTTGTCTGTTTTCAGTCACTTGGAATAAGATGGTTTCAGTTACTGTCCTACTTGAATTCATATGCTCTAATACCATCTTAAATAAAATAATTAATTTTCTCTTAAACCCTTAGGTTATAAGAGAGGTTAAAGTTAATAACTTAATATGCTTAATATATTTCAACAAGTTTAAATTTTCAATTTGATTTCTATCAAATAAAATCATTTAAAGCATGTTTGGCAGCCACTTGCAATACAATCAATTCATTTCAAAGTTTCAAGGCATTTGTAACCTTAAAGTGATGGTTCAAAATGAACTCATTCAGATTTATAATGATTTGTTCATTAAAAAAAAAAAAATGAAGTCATCTTAGGTTTTGTATAAAATAAAATGATATATGTTATCAAACATAAACCTGAATGAATTCATTTTGAACCAACACCTTGTGACTACAAATGTCTTGAAAATTTGAAATGAAATGATTTTATTACATGTGGCTGCCAAACGCAGCCTTAATTTTGGTGATGAACGGATGTGAATTCATTTCAAGTGGAAACCAAATGCAGCCTAATCTTTTGATTGCGTCCAATAAACAGACAAGACAAACCAATGTGGATTTGTAAGTTTGAAATTCAAAGAGCTGCTACGCGTTTCTCTTTTTTCATTTTACCGTTAATTAAATCTCTTTTTTAATTGTTGACTTGGAGTCAACCCCGACGACCTCGTTTGGGTGTTTTAACTTATAAGTCTTTCCTTTCCCCTGAATGAGGTGGATGATAAGGCCGTTTATTGCCTGGCGAGACCTCTTTCAAGATTCCCATCATCTCTCTTTCGTATGTGTCGATTATTGGATGTCAATTTCTAAGGTCCCGTCAAGGAGACAAGCAGTTACCCCCAAAAAAATTATAATAAGCCTCATTGCAACTTCTTGGAATTTTCGCATCATCATGACCATGGGGTCCAATGGAACGAGGAGAAGCTAAATCATGATTTAAAAGAAAATCTAATTACAAGGGTGTTTTGGTCAATGCACCTCCAAAATTCGGCACTGATGTGTCCACCTGGTGAATGGATAAAAAAACGCTCACCTTAACAAATGCTAACCGCTGCTCCTTGTCAAGCGGCAGGCACATCAATGCCGAAAAGTGATTATGCATCCCCCAAAAAAGTGAAAATCACTTTTCAACGCTGATGTGTCTGCCCCTGACAGGGTTTGGCGGTCAGCATTTGTTAAGGGAAGCGTTCATAAACTGATCCCGTCCACCTAACACCCAGCGGAGGTTAGCGTTTTAAAGGGAAACGGACACTATTCTTCCTAAACACTGCATAAATCTCTCCGAAGAACAATTGGACTTCTTTCCGCTAGTATATTAGAGGTCTGTCTCAAAACAGACAATCATGCCCAATTTAGTAAACAACAGGTTCTAGAGTATCTCTTATTTTCCCGGGTTAAGAGAGACGCTAATAAATTAGCTTATACACTTCACTACTATTTCTACCAAAAATTTTAGAAAACGCTCCTTTGATAAGAAATCCTCTACAATAAGCTTAAAATTACATTAACTGAAAAACTGCCATAAAAAAAGGACATGTTTACAAAAAAATTAAGAATTTCAAGAGTTTTAATACACATGTCATGTCATGTTGTAAACTTAAAAGTAGGCACATTCATAGCCACGAGTTGCTCTTTGACGGCAGTTTTTAGTTAATGTATGTTAAGCTTTGGCGGAGGATTTGCTTTCCCAGCGCTTTATCCCATTCTTTTCGACTTGTGTGACTGCTTGAATATAAATTTTCTTTACCAAAGAAAAAAGATACCTTTCCCCCTCTCATGATTAGGCCTGCATGCCGGTCGGGAAGGAGATATACCAACCTTGGAACCTTACAATGCTCCCTGTGTATTTACTAAATTCTCTTCCTCTCAATGCTTTTTTCCACCTTGTTTGCTTGGAGGAAAAGAAAAGCACAGCAGGGTAGCCATAAGCAAAGAGAACATAAGATCCACGTCCTTTTCGCCTTTCCGCATATCAATCTCATCTTATACCCCACCACGTTGCAGTAGAAGACCTTCACCTCCTAACTTATGCTTTCTTTCTTTCTTGTTTTTTATTTATAGCTTTTATATTAGAATTATAAGCAACAGAAGAGCCTGTGTAAAATTCAAACATTAAAAAGGAAAACACATGAGATGACAAGGACTCAGCTCCTCTACAGCCATTACACTAGGTTAACATGCTGCAACTGCCTGCAGTATGACATGCAAACACCAAAAATATATATATATATATATATATATATATTCAAATTTAGGTGGCATTTAAAATAAATAAATAAATCATCTATCATACTGTAGACAATCACAGCTTGTTAATAATGTTAACGTAGTTTAACAACTGTAGAGGATCTATACTCAACGTCAAGATTAAAGGGGTGCATATGTTTCACCCGGACCGGAAAACCGGTGACCCTGCATCTCAACCGGTCCGGGTTTCATATTAGATCGTATTTGTTAAAAACCCGGGGAAACTCCTATAAACCCGATTGGTTTTTGTTGAACCATCCAACTCAACCAGTTCGACCATCTTTTGAACCCAGTTACTAGAACTATAGTCTATTATCCTAACCACTATATTATTAATCATCTTTTGTTTTATTTCTATCTCCAAAAATTAATAAGTTAAACAAACTTTCATTTTTATCATATATATTTATGCATGTCTTTTTGTCTATTTACATTATATTTTTTAAAATGTGTGATAAAAAATTGTAATATAATTTTTAAATTTTATTTATTATATATTTAACCTTATGGTTTAACCAGTGACCCGGTGACCCAGTCTGTTGACCAGGTCAAAGTCCAGTCCGGGCTTAATACGTATGTGCGCAAGTGTTTTTCTCGTGCTAACGTACTAAGATATATATATATATACATATATATATGTATATATATATATATAGGAAGCAGGATGTGCTTTCTCACATATGGGCCACGTCCCATGCACTACTGCGTGGGTTTTACAGACTCGTACCTTCTGAGTCACTTTACGGTGAGCCACTGACACAAAAGGGGTGGGGCCCATGGTTTCACACACCCTGTGAGAGGTCGCACACTGCTCCCGGTGGAAAGGATTTTATTCGCATATATAAAAGCTAAAAGGGTCAATCGCTGCCATTCATGTTTAGGGTAGAAGTCTTCAAAGTACGAGCCTGATCACAAAGACATGAAGGAATTACTCAGTGTCCATCGCGAAAGGAAATCATCTACAGTTAATTTGAACTGTCCATATTTGTGGCTTAGGATCGATTACACTGTAGAGGGATTTCACAGATTACCTCTCTCATCCAATCACTCATTTACATTAGCTAGCGAATAAGCAAATGACCATTACTATAGATCTCCAAGTCTTATGAGTACCGATTATTAGATAGAGAGAACCAACTGCATCACGGCATCTAAGCATTAGCCAACTCAAGTGTCGGACTGGGCACTTATTTACATTAGCTACGAGTTCACGGTTACTCTAGTTAGGACTCGTGAGTACCATCACTCTTCTCATTATGCACCATGGTTGACGACGGTTTGAGAGAGGAAGTATTTTACAATTGTTGGCACCTAAATTTGCGGAAATTGCAAATATGGGGTTTACACTTTCACAGATCAACACAAATGTCCTTGAAACCATTCTTGGGCTTACAACAACAAATTAGGCCTATATACATGAATAAGTAAATTGTGCGTAGGTCCAGATTTTCAAATAATAAGTCATAAAACCCATCAAGTCCATGTTTTAATCCATTAGTATGCCCAAAATCTAGTTTGCATGAGACTCACATAAAATCACCTTCTCTCCAAATAAGGAAGGTGCAGACACTCATTCAAACTAAAAGTATAAGAGCATCCAATTAACACTCATCAAAGATTTAGCAAGATTTTACTTTCAAGTTATAAATACACCTTTTACATTTAAAAAAAATGACATTTTAGGCATAAAGCTTCAATAAAGAGTGTTGTAGAGAGAAAAAAGCTTCAAAACATTTGAAATTCTTTATAGACTTCAAGACTTTTGGCAGACTTAATTTACAGTATTTCCACCAACTATGGTTCACTGTCAAAGAGAATAAGTACTTTTACATTTCAGAATTACTCTATAAATTCAGCCTTAAGAATAAAGTTCGTGGTGGTTCTCTCCTTTTCAGATCAAGCATGAGGCTATGAGAAGAATCTAATTTATCCACAATTAAGCACATTAACACTTCAATCCAAAAACACTCCATCAAACCCTTAGATTCCATTGATAAGAATAAAAGTTTTACTCTTTTTTTAAAGAGTATAAAATCAAAGAGTTATATTCTATTTATTCAATACAAAAGATTCATTCATTTGAATTTATTACATATTTTTTGTATTTCAAATTTATAGACGAAATTTGTTGACACGCCCAGTAAGACCTTTTTTCCAATTAAGTATGAAGCTCAAAGAAGAAACCAATTCATCCATGATCAAACACATCAATACTTTAATCCAAAAACACACCACCAGGCCTTTAGATTCCGTTGGCAAGAATCAGAAGTTTACTCTTTTTTTAAAAGAGTGTAAAATCAAAGAATTATATTTCATTTATTCAATACAAAATATTTATTCATTTGAATTTGTTATATATTTTTTATGTTTCAGATTTACTGACAAAATTTGTGTCAATAAATTTTTGACACATTTAGTAGGACCCTCTTTTTTATCATCTTTCAAGTCAACGTTTAATCTTTACACACAAGAATCAATGACATAAAAAAAAAAGCTCAATCCTTGTAGTCAATGCTATTGTTATTGGAAACAATAAAAAAGCCTTTAATAGCTCTAACTCGTTCACCGCCATCTCTACCACAAATCACAAGCACCCTATGACTAGCACCATGACAAAGTGATAATTTCTTAAAATTTCATTATTATCTTATACACATTAATGCATTTAATTTATGTATATTTTTTACATTTATCCTAAATTATGTATTTTCTCTTGTAAAAACTCAAAAAAAGCCCAATTGAAAATTGAAGTCAATTAAAGCAAAGCTTAACTATAGAGATAAAGTCAAAAGATGATGAAGATCAACACCATTCAATTTAATCAAGTGAAGATAAAGCATCTAATGGAAAATGATGATTGGACATTAGACCAGTTCAATCATGAGTCAACTAAGTAAAAAATGTGTGGGATCTGTGTGTAAAAATATCTTCACTCCCTGCCTAAATTGGAAAAAACACTAAAAAGAATATTTTGAGTCACTCCTGGTATTTTAACCATATCTTTCAACTTAAAACGTGGATTAATGAAAGACTAATGGCATTAGAAAGAAGGTTCAAAGATACAATTTCATTTTTTACGATAGATCCCAAATTCGAATGATTTGAAGGTCTAAAATAGAAAAACAGCTATGGACGAAATTATGACTTTTTCTCCTTTCTTCTCTTATTTTTTAGGGTTTAGTCTTTCAATTTCATAGTTTTTATTGTGAAGATGATGAGGTAAAGGCCCGATTAAGGTTACAAGCGAAGTTTGGTAATTTGTAATATTATTTTTTTATTAATTATTGAATTTAAATGTTATAGATGTTTTAAATAAATGTTTAATTTTGTTTTGTTTGTTGCTCAAGTCTATATATTTTATTTGATTTATCATTAATTCCATGACTGGTGCATGCTTAGACAATTCATGTGACTTGTTAACAAGTATGTAGTTGTTTATAACATTTAATTATGTAATTATCTTATTATATGAATTTTATTATGGTTTAACGGTGTGATCTTCCAGTTAGATAGAATCTTTATTCAATTCTAATTGTGATATGTTGATACAACATAGTATTATAAATTATTAAATAAATCATTGAAGCCTTAGATCCATCTAGTTTTATTTTATTATTTTTACATTATTTGTGTTCTATACTACAGTGTGAAAACCCTGAATTCAATATATTTTCTTTTCTATTTTCTCTTCTATAATAATTTTTTTTTTTGTTACACAAGTCAATCCATGTGAATTCGATCTTGTACAGTATTGCATGTGTATACTTGCAAGTAAACCAATCCTAAATTTTTTATTCACTAATTTGAATTATAAATTTAGACGTAACATGAAGAGTAGGAAATCCTACTTGGTTAAGCCTCTCAACCATCATGGAAAGAAGCAATTTACAAAAAAAAAAAAAAAAAAAAGACATTTTGTGTGTCGTCTAATCAAAAGAAGAATTTTATAGTCAATGTAGTATCGCCTCCACCTCAAGCAAACATAGATATTACCTTCTTGGTGTCAGACATTCATTCTAATACTAGATCTAGGTCTAGATCTCATTCCAGATCTCTATCTTGAGAAGCTATTTATATAAGTTCTCATGCATACTTTGTTGTCATTCCTGCAATGATAGCACAGGCTATGACAGCTGAGGAGTAACTTGCTTAGATGGCTATGGCTATCTCTAAGCTGATGAAGACAGTTGAAGAAAAGATCTCCAAATCGCTAACTTGATCAACAACATGGAATAATAAAATTAATACATATGCACAATAAAATTATTTGGATGATTGTTCAAAAGGCTTCTCCTAAAACTTCTAAGTTTTCAATAAAAATATAAAATTATACCTAAGAAATGATGTGATGCAGACACATGTGCCGAAGTGCCTCTCATTATGCTAAAATCTCTCTTCTATCTCTTACATTTGTTAACAGTAGGGTGCATGGTCTGGGCTTAGACAGGCCTACATCTACATGAGCACATCCTCGTCATGGGCCTAAGTTTGGGCCTGAGTCTGGAAGGACCTAATCATTGTTACTTTCTCTGGTCCATGTATATAAATACAAGCCCTAGACAAGCCTGTACCTTTGTTTATTTAAATACTGTTTTTATTCCTTATACATTAATATTAAATGACCCAATCTGGACTCACTTTTCGGCCCGCATAATCTGATAATTTGAACATATAATCGTAGCCCATTAATCCTACATCTCAGCCCTGGGCAAAGCCCACTTATTTAGTGGCTCTAAACTTGAGCACAAGCCCGGCCTTAGATTTCCATAACAGACACAGCCTCATATAAAATATCGGAAGAAAATGTTCAGTGATAACAAAGTGTCTGTACTGTTTATGGTGAATTATAGGTGACAGACATTATGCTTGGGGTTCAAAAAAAGTGTTCAGGAGGAAAAAAAGAGACCAAATTCAAAGACACATTATGTTCCAATCAATGGCACGCCTACATAGGCCTGTGTCAATACAGACAATCATTCTCCTAAAATATATCAAAACTTGGGCCTGGGCCTGGGCCTAACCTGTTTAAATTTACCCAATCCGCTTTCTCTAAATGGATCCACTTGTGAGTTCACATAATCTCCAATCTGAATGAACAGGTACCACTCCAATCTCTGTTCAGGATGTGACACGATGTCTGACAAAGGATACATTAATAAATACACAAGTATTCATCCATTATATAGTTACTATAATGCCCTCCCTTGACCATGGTAGTGACTCAAAGACCCTTTGTAAGGCCACATGTCATGCACTGATTGGTAATGGAGTGGTACCTGTCCATTCAGACCGGAGATGATTCAAAAATAAAAAGACACATTTCTACCAATGATCACCGTTTAGTCAACTTAATACATCTCCGTCTAATCCTTTTATTTTTTTCCCAAACAAATTTTCTTTGATGAAAAAGTGTCCGTAGTATCTATGGAAAATTATAAGCTGACACATGCAGTTTTGGGGGTTAAAATGTCCAAAAAAGTGTTGAGTTGAAAAGTAGGGGTCCGAAAAGAGACACCAAATTCAAAACTCCATCATGTGTCAATCAATGGCACTCCTACAGAGGTCTGTGTCAACACAGACAATCATTCTTCTTCTTTTTTAGTGTTTTGTCCAATTATAACATTAACGGGCCTAGCTGCTCTAACGATCACCCCTAAAAAAATGAAGAGGTTATCATCTAAAGTTCAAAATCCCTCTACGGTCAAGATGGACCTATCAAAGCACAAGGATGGTGTCATTTGACTGAAGTTTTAAATTCAAATATCGAGGATATCAAATCACACCAATGTTGTGGATGTGATTGGCCCCGTTCGGACTGTGAAGAGATTTCAAACTTAGACGATCCCCTCTCAAAAAAGTCAGGTCCATAACCAACTTACAGACATAATCACCTACCCAGCTTGGCCCAAGGCTGACCAGGCCTCAAAGACCACTGAGCCAACTCCATTTGAAACCTACTTCTTATGTGCTTGAAATTACTATTTACGACTAGTTCGCCTTTCCATGGGCACTTTATGCGGAGAAGTAATAATGCTTTTTTAAGGCCAGTTCGACCCAACTTATTAAATATATATTCTTAATTTATTTTACATTTATGAATTAATTTAAATCATAGACCATCTGCATTGACACTAATATCATTATTATAGGAAGATGTGTCAAAGTGAAAGCCCCTGGGATTATTGAACGTAAATTTGTGTTGTGAGCCTATGTAAACAGGGTTAGAAGCGGTAGATAGTCTGGCCCTATAGGGCGTGGTCAACAAGAATTTATAATCGGAGACCAACAAACTAGAAAAACAGCTATTACTATCGATATCATATTAAACCAAAGCATGTTGCTTCTGTTGGCCTTAGATTTAATTAAAAGCTACATTTGAAAATTTTATTTCATTTCTTTTAAATGTTAAATGGCTTGACTATTTATTTTAATTTTTTAGTTCTACTTAAAATATTAATATATAAATAAAATAATTTTTTATTAAAATATGAGCTATAGGGTATGTCACCCATTATACACTTTTAGTATGTGATGATAAGGAATTCGGACCCAAGCTGACTGAGCCGATTAATAAGGCAAACCATCCTAGTCCAACCAGTAGCCCTATCAATTTGTCGGGTAATTTACCCATAGTCGTGCACACTGAACAATCAATCATTGATAGAGTCTTACAACCGACCGATCAACCCATCGATAACATAACAATACAGATGTCCGACCAACTAATAGACAGAGGAATATTAATAAGTGACCCTCTAAAATAGGCAACCAAAGTATGACCATCTGTAATTACCGAACCAATAGATAATTCACTCAACAATAATGGTCGAGTCGACCGCAATTAGGACAAAAAGACAGTTACAAGTTGTAGAATGATAGCAAATCCGACGTCGACACATGTATTACCCATCCACACTCTACTAACTAACTCGAAGAATATTCCTAACGAATCACATGGGACTATGGAGAGAACCCCCGAAGAAAAAGGTAAATACAATCACTCCAAGTAAAGGAATACAAGAGTTTTCTGATCTCCGATCTTTGATTTGAGCGTCGGAGGGGTGTAGGCTGGCGTCACACCGACGCCATCCGTTGTCTTGGTACAGGTGAGATCCGTGTGTGAGATTCCAAATCGTGAGTGACCAGAAGACCATCTAAGTTAACCGAATCTTGGTGTCATCAATATATGTTATATTAACCTCAAAGACCTAGATAGGGCCTAATTATGCTAAGAGAGTAGTTCTAGCTCAAAAGACAAAGAGGAAGACAAAACAAAGGGAGGGATTTGAACCTACAACAATGGTAGTCTGACATAAAGGTCCGACAGACGGTGTTCCAACAAGTAGCAGGAGGTAGGCAACCATTTCACTACAATAGATGGAGATAAGTTCATTTTCTTCTTCTTTTCTTTCTTCCTTAGAGAGGCTTAATAAACTTTAAGAAGTCCATTGGCATTTTTATTTTTGGCAAATATAACCTAATTGTCAATATTTTCAAAATATCAATGATATTATGACAAAAATCAATTTAAAAAAACAAATTTCAACTTCAACATGTTCTTAATTGGTTTTCCTTTTTATTAACATTCAGGTGAAGAACCTAGTAATATAGGAACCTAAATGGAGCATTTGTTGGATTTCAAACAAAAATGAACTTTAAGTAAATACATTAACTTAGTTAAGAATATGTATTATGAAAGGGTAACTGGTGTTTGAATAATTGATGAAGAAAACAAATAAGTTATTGATTGGTTTGCATTAAAGTCATGTATGAATTGACAAGGCATATACATGACCCATATTATGTGTTGTTTAATGATATGAGTTTGATTGGTGAGAATAAAATAAATGTAGATTTCAAGTTAGAACTACAAATGATATTTAAATTCAAAGGCTTTGAAGACAAGGTGAAAGAAAAAGGAATTTAAGGAATGTAATTTTAGTAATTAAGAAAAAGGGTAGAAACAAGAGAGCAGTTAAGATTATTATTATTATTTTCAACACAAATTTTGTGTTGGGAATAAATGCGAAAAGTGAAGCAAATTACAAATATTGATAATTAGAAAACAACCCTATTTATTTACACTCTTTACATGAGCGTAGACCTCTGATTTAACAATCAACATAGAAGATGAAGGTCTGACGACGTATTTCTCCCCTTCAGATGTGTTGGTGTAGCTTTCTTTTCAATCCGAGCTTCAACATTTATAACAATGAAAAATACATTGTGTTCTTGCACTCAACACTCAGGGTCATGTGTGATGGGTTTTTAAAACCACAAGATGTATTCTTTTCTCTAGAAACGAACTACAGTTGATGGAGAGAGTGGAAAGAATGCCTTGATGCTTCAGTTAAGTGGAAGGCTTTCGAGATGCTCTAAAACTTTAGAGCTTTGTCTTATCTTTAGGGTTTTCTTGCTTGAAATCTTTTGTCAAATGTCCTCCCTTTGATGTACGAGGGAATATTTGTAAAATTTTTAGGTTTGATTCATCCATATCCTTGATTGGATTTTTATACATTTTTGGTCTTGAATTTTGGTTGTAGTTTCTCTGTTTGGATATAATACAATTTAAGGAATTTTTATATTTCTTTGTTAGCACATCTTCCCTTATTCGTCCTAAAAATCAATTTAGTAGACATTCCTTCATGTGGGACCCACATAGACTTTGTCTTGGACTTTGGCCCTATTAACAAGCCGAATGCATAGGCTGAGTGGTTTATAGGTTAAAGTGTAGAAACCCGAAATTTGGCCCAATAAGTTTGTCCCTTCACTTGGACTAGATTTGAGACCCATGTGTTACCTTATAAACTTTTTATATAGATTTATGATGGTGTAGGTCCTTATTTGCAATTTATGCAACTATAAGGTGTCTACAATTATTATTTTGTACTAGAGAATATTTAAGATTGATAACCAAGAGATTCCCTACTTGACCATTTTCGTAATATTGGTTTAATCACTTTATAAGGAGGGATAGTTTAAAAAAGATGTTGCTCATAAAATAAAAACAGGATGAATGAAGTAGAGAGGTGCTTGTGGTGCGTTGTGTGATTCACACATACCATTAAAATTGAAAAGAAACGTTTATAAGATTAGTCATACTTTACATAATAGAATGTTGGATACCATGAAATAATATAGGACTAACGAGTGAACCTATGCAACCATGGGCAAAATATAAAATATAATAATTAAAATTAAAAAACAACTAGAAATTTTTGAAGCAAAAATTGATTAATTCACATATTGAATATACTTTATATAGAAGGTTTGTAAAATATTGTTAATATAGGTATATACAATAAGAAGTATATAAAGAAAGAAAGAAAGGAAAGGAAAGAGGCAAAAAAGATGAAAGATTACAAAGAAGTGCATACCTATTATTAAAAAAAATGCTAAATAAAAATAAAATATAGATAATGAAAAGTTTATAAACAAAATATATATATATATATATATATATATATATGAAAGAACAAATGATATTGTGATAAAAATTAAGACTAAAACCCAAGCATACCTATGAGAATTTATAAATTTGGTCATTAAAGTGTTTGAGTCACATTGCACACCAAGTTTAAGAATTCCTTAACGTTGAAAGCTTCAAC